>VDFB02263470.1:0-42401 GCA_007258455.2 Sequoia sempervirens
ATTTTTCTTCAATAAAATATTGTCCATAGAATTTTGAAAACCAACCAAATACAAAAGGAACCTTGATGGAAAGAGCAAAAACAAAAACTAGATTTCTACTTTTGGACAAAAATTCCAAAAATCTAAAAAATGTTTGAAATCTCAACAAGGAAGGAGTCAAGTTTGGGAAACTGAAAAAAATTGGACCTTCGGAGAAAAAGTCTAAAAGTCCTATCGGGTCTCGAGATTCTGATGAAGAAAGAGGGAAGGGGGCGGGAAAGGAAAATGGATATGAACATTTGGACTGAAGGTGCAAATGTTTGATCGGGTCCTAAAAGTCTAATGGGACCAAAGAAGAAAATGGAAAGCGGGAATTCGAGAAGAAAATAGAATTTTGGAAAAAATCTGAAAGTTTGTTCAGGACCCAAAATAAAAAAGGAGATATCAAAGAAGGGAAAGAAGAAAGAAGTCAGGAACCTAGAACAGATTTGGACCTTGGTCTAAAAGTCTGACCGGGACCTGAAGTTCTGAAAGGCTTGAAAGGGAGAAAGAAGAAAACGAAATCGAGGATTGGCTTTGTACACACATTGATAGGTACTTATTATTTTTAAGGAAATTAAATCCCTATAGAATCACAAAAATCATGTGAATGCATCATGTGTTTAAATTCAAAAATAAAGAAAGCTACAGGTATAGGAGGAATAAGGGGCTTGTTTATTTTAGAAAATTTTATGAGAAGGAAAGCAAGTGGTGGGGAAATTTTATAGTGAATTATGATTTCTTCATTTTCAAGTGGCTTTGTACACACATTTATAAGTATAGCTACATTAAGGATTTGTAAACACATTTATGGGTATAGTTGCATTAGCAAATTATCTTTGTATACATTGCATAGCAAAGGGATGTGTGAGAGGATTTTTATTAGTAACACAAGAATTTTCAGCTTGGCCTAACCCAAGTGAGGCCACAAGTGGTGGACCTCATCCCCAATATAAATGCATTACACTAGCATGAAGTCTAAACTTGTGAGCTAAGTAGCCTTGTAGAGGCACAATTCCCACAAGCACACTGGATCAATGAGGGTTTGGAGAACAAAGTCAATGGTGTGAATGCCAACAACTTCAACATTGGTTCAAACTTGTGAAAACAATGAATTAGCCAAGGGACAATGCTTGCAATCACAATGGCCCAATGGAGGTTTCAACCTTGGTGGCTACAAAAATAATGTCATGATTTGACCATCACACTATGTCATGAATGATATGTATGAGAGTTTTTTTTCTATAAATGTATTCATAAATTTATTAAGGAAGAATTTATTGCCATATAACTTGTGGTTTTATTTAATTCCCAATACTTATTAGTGTATTACATGTCATAGCATCAATATGAAAATAGATTATTATCACTACTCTTTCTCCACATATTTAGGTGTGGATCCTCATGATATGAAACAACATAGATCTTTCCATGAATAATATTGTCATAAGGTACAAAAACTTGATTTTTTATTATCCACAATCATCCCAACTCTAGTCCTAGTGAAGTTATAGACTATCTTCCAAAATTTAGTGGAAGTAACTTTGAATAAGTTAATGAGTATCTTCAAACCTTCATTGATTTGCTATAAGATTAGGAAATTAAAAACAAGGATTTTTTAGTGAAACTATTTGTCTAGTTACTAATAAAATATGGGTTCTCTATTTTACCATGTCTTTTCATTTCCTCCCCGAAAGATATAATATGAGCGTTCATCAATCAATTTATGAAATAGTTAATCTTAATTCATCAATGAAATCATTAATATTTAGAAGGATGAGGAAGAATTGATCTATGTATTCAATCTAGGGTTTGTAAAATTTATGAGGGATATTATAGAAAGTGTAAGACCAAATAATTTGGTGTTCTTGGTTTTGTATTTGGGTGCATTTAGTTAAAAAATGAGTTTCTTGTTGAGAGATAAGAATCCTACAACACTTGCCGGTATTGGCATGGTGTGATGGTTTAAGGGTGGTGTTGTTGTTTGTGCCACCAAGGTTCAAACCCCATTGGGGTGGTATTGTTGAATGGTTGTATTCTGGTTCATAGCTCCGGTCAAAAGCGTTTACCCCTTGAATAAAAAAAAAAGAATCCTACAACACTTCAATAAGCATACATTGTGGCAAAAAAATTGATGATAATCAAATATTTTAAAAATGAAAGGTGTTATATCTTTGGGTACTAACAATGTTGCAACACTCCATTTGGATACATGGCCTACTAAAAGGAATACGAATGATTATTATGGAAAAAATAATTTGTAGCTAGTGCTAAATCGCCATTAGGGTATGCTAACTATAAGGGGCTTCATGGATAATTTTAGAAGGAAGAAGTATTAAATAAAGATAATGAATCTAAAGTAAAATAAAAAGTTGATGATAAGACATATAAGGGTGAATTCAATTAGTAATTTAGTTAGAATATGATCGGATGTGAATTGATCTATTATGAAAATGAATTGGTAGAAAAAGATTATAAATAAATTTTTGTTTCAAATGATACCCATGCAAATGAGTATTATAAACTTGGTGTATCACAACCTAAATCATATCTTGCATCCTTTATGATTCATACTTCTAAGCCTCTAAATACCCCTCTTAGTACCAAATATAAATAGTTAGACTTCAATAAGCATACATCATGGCAAAAACATCAATGATAATCAAATATTTTTAATAATGAAAGGTGTTATATCTATGGGTACTAACAATGTTGCAAAACTACATTTGGATACATGGTCTACTAAAAGGAATAAGAATTATGATTATAGAAAAAAATAATTTGTAGAGCTAGTGTTAAATCGCCATTGAGGTATTCTAACTATAAGGGGCTTCAAGGATAATTTTAGAAGGAAGAAGTATTAATTAAATATAATGAATATAAAGTAAAATAAAAAGTTGATGATAATACATATAAGGGTGAAGTAAATTTGTAATTTAGTTGTAATATGATCGGATGTGAGTTGAACTATTATGATAATGAATCAATAGAAAAATATTACAAATAAATTTTTGTTTCAAATGATACCCATGCAAATGAGTATTATAAACTTGATGTATCATAGCCTAAATCATAGCTTGAACTCTTTATGACTCATACATATAAGCCTCTAATATCCATCTTAGTACCAAATATAAATAGTTAGACTTTTTTTGAGTGACCTGTGATTTGAAACTTATAACAAAGGAATTCTATGGTTAGATTCCTTAGTTCAATCACATGTTGGTTCACAAGGAGATGTTCATATTCAATAATTTTTAGATTTTATTGATATTTTTTGTTTGAAAAAGAGGACCTATGGATGAGTTATTTTATTAGATACTTGAATGGTGAAGCAAGGAAGTGGTTAGCATGTTTCCTTGAACATTACTTTTATACTTGGAAGGATATTATCTTTCCCTTAATAAAAATTACACATGTGGTATTGACTCTACCTATTTTATCCAAGATTTTTTTGATATCAAAAAACAATGAGGTGATTCACCATTTGGTTTTTTGTCCAATATTTATAACTAATTTTTATGTAATCCCTAAGTATCATAGACCTAATTATTTAGTATGCATTGACTTATTTTGTGAATCTTATGAGTTTGGATTGAGTACAATGCCCCAAAGAAATAAAACCTATTAATATCAATCAAGTTTATGAGTGGATTATTATTATATAAGAAATAAGACAAGGATATTCAAAACCATCAAATATTGATGGTAATGGTTTAGTTGTCCTAAATGACCAAAAGAGGGATGCAATCTATGTTGGTGAAGCTTATAAAGTAAAAAAATGAAAATATATTCCATGATTAAAGAATTAGGTTAGGAGATCAACTTAATGATATGATTTATGTTAAAGACTTATGAGGAAGAGAATTCAAGTACATATAAAGGAAAGAATTCAAGTACACATAAAGGAAAGAAATTTTGGTATATGAAATTACACCTCATGTCAACTTTTTGTCCAAGGGATAAATATGTGCACACATGTTCAATAGTGAATTAAAGCATATGGTTGATGATACTTAAATGATTCATGCAAATGTTTATTCAAAAGGATAGAAACTTAAATAATTACTATATGTACTCCCATAATTTTCTTCTTTTGAAGATCTTAATGGCACTACTCACTTTGTTGTAAATTTTTACATCTATGAGGATATGGTGGATGGATCTACACTTGCAAATGATTCTATTGATAAAGATAATATCATGGAAATTATTTGGTAGCCTAATAGTAATGTTGTTGAGGAGAGTACATGTAGGAATTCCTTTTGAGGAACATGAGCAAGGGTTTATGCATAGTGTGCTTCCTTATTTTATTGGAATTATTAATAATGATTCTGAGCAAGGGTTTATGCATAGTGTGCTTCCTTATTTTATTGGAATTATTAATAATGATTCTAATTAGATCTTTGATAACCATTTTTTCTCTCATGAAAATGAGGTGGAAGTTTTTTACTTCACAAGAGGAGTGTGTTGATAAGAATCCTAATGAGGATATTTTCTTTCTTGTGAGTGAGAAAGGTTCTAAAATAATTGTGCCTCTTGTTCCTTCTTCTTTTGGTGCTACCTTAATTGTTGAGGTGAATCATGTTTCTAGCCTTGGTATTTCTAATTCGAATGATTACTCTCATGAGGTTTTCTACTCTAGTGATATTTTGGTGCATGGTTTGGAGATGCTAACCTTTGAAGATGCAAACACTATTGACAATTCATTGGTTGAATGCATTGATTCTAAACATATTTTTTTCTAAATATTTGAGTTCTTTTCTTGAGAATGAAGAAGATGGAATCATTCATGAATTTATTTATAGAAGTAATGAATGTGTAGTATGTTGTATAGAAGTAATGAATGTGTAGTATGTTGTAGAATAGAGATTGAAATGGAAAAGAAAATTGAAGGATGTTCTTCTCTTGAGGTCTTTCAAGATAACTTGTAACCTAGTGATCTTTCTTTAAAAATGAAAAAGTTAATAAAATTATAATTATGGAAATTTGTGCTAGCAGTGAATTATGGCTAAAATGGTGCATTAATGACATGGTGGATGCAAATATTTGTTTGAAAAAAAAAGAGGAGAAATTTTTAGATGGCATACCCAAAGTTCTTTCTTTCATTGCCAATGGTTTCAAAGTAGGCTTAGATGAGTGGATTGATCCAACTGACTCTTATTTCACTAGGATTTGGGAAATTGGTGTTTTTGACACTCAATTACCTTTAGAATTAAGGGAAGAATATTTCTAGAAGTTTAATTGCAGTAGTCATGCTACGACAGATTGCTTTGAAGAACTTGAAATAGAGAGACAATTTCAAGGGCATGTTTCTTCTCTTGAGATAACTCAAGTTAAATTATATGTTGATGGTTTTTTTGATAATTTGAATCATTCTTTTGATTCATAAATCCATAATAATGATGCATGATGGCATCCCTATGTCTAGGAATTTGATGAGTGTACAAGTGATAGTGGAGACTTAAAATCTCATGAAGGTCATGTTTGACTTATTGATAAGGAACCTACTATGGCCAATGTTGATTCTTTTGTATACAACACTAGAGCAAGCAATGAAGTGAATGAGATGTAATATTTAAATGAACATGAACATTAATATAGTGTAGTTCACTTTCAAAAGGTGCCTAACATGAATTTTCCCATTTAGTGTGCATGAGGATTACCTTCATTGTGTAAATCATAACTCAAATTAGGTATATCTCCTTTTATCTCATGAATATCCATGATGTTTCAAAATGGCCCCACTATTGTTTCAAAGAAGAGTAAATTGGTATGACATCATGATTAGTGCATTTTGTTTGCATATCCCAAGTCAATGATTTTTTCAAATTTATTATTTTAGATCAGAGGGGAGTATGTTTAAATCATGAGTTATCAAATGGATACCCAAGTATTTCTCCATGAACTTATTGAACATGAAGGTTTAAAATTTGATACAGGATTATTATATGCAATTCAATTTGGAAAACCCTTAAAAATGTATAGCTTTACTCTATTTGATATCAAATGTGTATGATATATCTAATAAATGCAATCCATATATACGTTATCATGAAATATTCCATTTGATCATGGATTACAAATTTTAATTATATTATACATCTCCTAACAATGGTAGATTCAAAGCATAGAGTGGGATCCATCAACATTATTATTATGTAGTTGGGCAGTGGCTATGTCTTCAGAAAAATAGTAGTGAGTCATCAAAATTAAATTTCACAACCAAGGTAGGTATTGACTTCACACTTTTCAATGACTTTGGGCCATTGATAAAAGATTATAGAATGAGAATTTCAAAAGTTTGCAAGCCAAGTAATTTAAGCTTGTCTATGGTTATGCTTTTCTTTGTACCTTAGAGATTACTTTTGGGATTTTATTATGCCCACAAGGGGCATGCATCCCTTACAAAGAGCCATTGTTGGGATGAAATTTGTACATATCTCAAACTTTCAACCTTGAGTTGATGTGCGATAATCATAATTTTAGGTCTAGATGGTAGGATGGTCACATAATTAATTTTAAAAAATTAGGGTTTAATGATGACATTTGAAGTTTTAACAATTCATCAATCACCCTTCCTTTGATTTTAATTTGCTTGATCAAGAATTGAGTTTAGGATCATGTTTTTTGCTATGTTTGGTGTCTCTGAATATCCCTCACATCAAAGTCAAAATTTTAAATTCTAGCAATTGGATGACTTTTGATAAACCACGATTAGCTTCTAGTTTCAATTTCAAGTCTATCAAACAAAATTTTGTTACCATGGTAGAAATTCTATTAACTATTTAAAATTGATATTATTTGTGAATAGCTCAAGGTTAAATCTTTATTCTTTGATTTCTAGCAGTTACATAATGAGCGCAACATATTGTACACCTTTCTACTAGTTTTTGTCTTTATTTGATAAAATTTATGGTCATGATGATAGTACCATCAAATTCATATCTTGCATTTAACATGCTAGTTTAAATTTAGTAATGAAGTATACTACTTCATATTGTTTTTAAAAGTTTGGACAATCTAATATTTGCATAAATATTTTATAACCATTAGAAACATGATAAAATACATATTTTAATTTTGTTATTTATTTATTTAAACATGATTTAAAATGAAATTTAAATAGAATAAGCTTGTAGGAATCAAATATTTAAGAAGGGGAAATTGTAAGGTTTTAGAATAATTTTTATATTTTTTCCAAAGGAAAAAGCCCATCACACATTGGTCAATGGGGCTGCCTTCTATTATATGCAATGGGCATTAGGTAAAACAAAAACAAAATTGTTTCTAAAGGGAATTGAACCTCTAAATAAATCAAATTTGGTCAGTGGGGCTCCCTTCTATTATATGCAATGGGCATTAGGTAAAACTAAATTTTTTTTTTTGTTTCTAAAGAGAATTGAACCCCTAAATAAATAAAATTATTTTATTATATAGTGGGAAATGAAATATTGTTGCATTATCAATATAAGTCAAGGAGAAAATGAGAAATAAATATTGAGTGAGTATGTGTAGGATTTTGATTGATTTTATTTTATTTGTGGGGAGAATGATTAAAGTTTTAAATCTTCATTCATTCATGTGAAGTGGGCCCATAAAACAAAATGTATAAGTGGGTTATGGAAATAATGAAATCCATATTAATATGGAAACAAAGTGAAAGTAGCTTTCAAGGGATAAAAAATATATATATTTTTAAATCTTGCCATGCGTCAAATGCTCATTGCATTGCTGCTCTTTAGTGCGTTGGCAAGTGATTTTAATTTCTTTTCAAACTCCAAGATTTGGTAAAGTTTTAATATTTATTTTATAATTCCAAGAGTTGAAAGGTAAGTGCCTTTATTTTATTTTTGGTTAAAACCAAACATTGTGGGGAATGGTCTAGGTAGCAATATTTATAGTTTTTTTTTTTTAATATAAAATTAATGAAGAAAAATTATATAGAGATAGGTAATTAATAGGTTATCAAGAAAATAAAAGAAATTATAGTACTACCAACAGTTCAATACAAAATATAACGGATTTTAGGTAAGAGGAATATAATTCTATAATCACAAGACAAATCAACAACTTTCTTACAAAGGATCAATCTTAAACTCTAAACTTTAACATACATTGAAAATGTTTGGAGCACAAAACATCTTTTTCATGGAGCTGTAGCATTTGAAATTTTATCTTATCCAAGTGATTTTTTTATTTTCACTTGCTCTTTGGGGACACCTTGCAACTAAGAAAACAAGAAACAATTTGGAAAATGATATCAAATTAAAACTTTAGCATTTTAGCTTCTTGATGAACATTATGCTTTGAAGAGATTGACAAGCATCTACTTTTCATATATTCGGGAAAATGGTTTGTCTCATAGAATCCACAACAACATTGTTTTAAAGACCAAGGCCCAAAATAGTTTCTTTCCAACCTAGAACATGATGAAAAAAATTGCAAGCATCAATAAAAACTAATATTCTATTTTCTTTTAACTCGTGCATAGTCCCAAAAAATAAGCTTCAAACTTTCATTGTGCTAGAAGAAAGGACATATTTAACTAGTTGAAGCATCATACATCTCAACCTATCACCCACAGACAGTTTGAAATGTAAGACTTTTCAAGCCAAAATTTGTGCATTAGCCTCAAACTTAGCTCTCCAAACTTGAGCACTCAAAATTTCTCCATGTCTTTTCTTTGAGTTTAGACTTCCATTTCTAATTTAACCTTGGGTTTAGGGATAAAGAAGGTAGGAGACTTAGGAAGACCTTTTTTAAAAGAAAGCACCCAAACTGAAACTTAGACAACCACCACCAATCTTTAAGGAAATTACATTGCAAAGGAGTCCAGAGCTTCATAGCAAGATCCACAGAAACCAGTATTCTAACAAAAGTAATGAACCCTTGAAATTTATTGTTTATACATAATTATTCTTAAGGTCTTACCAAGTAGCCAATTGTGGCATGGTGTGATGGTTAAGTTGTTCTATTGGTGTTCTTGCCATCAACGTTCAAACCCCATTAGGGTGTAATTATTGAGTGTTTATGTTGGGGATGAGGTCCCCCCATTTGTGATCCTATCAGTTCATAGCTCCGGTTCAAAAGCATTTACCCCTCTTTAAAAAAAAAGGTTTTACCAAGTAGCCCAATCTAGCAAATTAAGATCCCACAAATTCCCAAATTGTCAAACCCTTTTATTGGATAGATAATAAGCATGTCTTGGGAAGGAGACAACAAGAGGCTGACCTTGATATTGCCCCATTCTATTCCACCAAATAGAAGATGACCCAAAACTAAAACCATGTTGCAAGGAAGAACTTTTCCAATTAATACATTTTCAAAATTGTTGCCAAGCCTTCCAAATATAAAGAAGAGGAAATGATGCTCTTAAATGAAAGAAAGGAGCTAACAAAATTTTTTCTAACCATCAAATAGATTTCCATTTCCCTTTAACAAAATCCTATATGATCTGATAATGAACCAAATTTTTCCATGGCTCTTCATCAGTAACAACTCTAACTATCCATTTAGCTAACAAACAAACCCCTTGAGTTCTAGGATCTAACAACCCTAAACCACCTTTAGCTTTAGGTTGGATACAATTTCTCCATGGCTCTTTGTCAGTAACAACTCTAACTATCCATTTAGCTAACAAACTGTAGACCCTAAATCTGCATTTTGCTCAAAAACAAACAAGCATGAGTATTGTTAAATCAAGCAAAATCAAATATAGAATCGTAAACTTCATAAATGCAATCCAAACAACAAAATATCAGTCTATAAACCTAAATAAGCCACAAAGAAGCAGAATCAGACTGTCTCCGTGGGTTGATGGCGCGCTCCCAATCGCGGAGATTGATGAAATGCTGTAGAAGATGGTGAATGATGGGCAGACTTGGGATGAAGTGACGTGCAGAAGGTGAGATTTGCTCAAAGATGAAGCTTGTATTTAAAGATTTTCAAAATGCTAAGTGTTGAGGAGAGACCAATGTGGGACTAAAGATTCTGCCAATGAGATAAGGACACTTGTCATCATGTGATTAGTTGATGTGTGTGCAAGATTTGGGAAGAGTGCCCAAGAGGGGGAAATTTTGAATTCAAATTTGCAATAAATTTTGAGAGAGGGACAAGAAAGAAGAGCAATAAATGCCCTGTTTGACTTGTCATGTTGAAAGAAAATGAGATTTTAATAAATCAATAAAATTGATTTATTGTGCAAGTGGATAGATCTAGATAATGCAAGTGGGATGTGATTAGCATTAGATTAAGATTAGATGAAGATTATGTTGATTAATGCTGATTAGATGATATGACATTTTGGACCTAAATTTCTGATTTATTTAAATCAGAAAAGGATGAAATATGATTTAGGATTTAATTTAAATGAAGTTCTGATTTATTTAATTAAATGGATGATGCAAGATGAAGGTTGAATGATAATGTTTATTTGATAAATGAGATTATTTAATGAATGGATGAAAATGCACTTGATTAATTGATGAATGGTCCTAATACAACATCTAATTTGACCGAATCCGATCGAATGCATAATGTAAATTTTGCATGTCTACATTTTGCCCCTCTTTGAAGCAATGTACTTGTTGCGTTGGTTCAAAGAATAACTTGCCGCGATCGAAATTTAAAAATTTCATGATTTTTGAGGATCTTGTGGAAAGAAATTACTGCTTGGTACATTGCCTCAGTCGGCGAAAGGTCCGATTTGAGGGTCGATCTACATGATAAAGAGGTTCAAAATGGATGGTTATGGATGACGATGCAAATGAGATGATTTCAAGATGCTTAGAATAACAAATCTATATTATTCTAAATAACTTAAATGATGATATGATGTGAGACGGATGAGATGGATGATGTGATATACTATGATTATGCAATGGATGATTTATGATATGCTTAGACTAACAGATCTATATTATGATGATGATGCAAATGCAATGCATGTGAAATGATCGATGTTTCCTATGATTTATGATATGAATGATATGTGGTATGCAGTTTATTGATGGTTTTGCAGATGCAGGATGGATGCATGACAGATACATGATGGATGCATGATGTTAGTGCGGGAATGAGATGATGACAAGAGGATCCAACAAGTCCATGATTGGTCGAGACTTTATTAGAGATGATGATGATAGATGATGATAGATGGATGATTTGCTTATCAAGGATTGGGATTTTCAAAGGGTCACTTACTTTGTACGATATACGCCTAGAATGCGATGCATCAAGGTATGAAGGACCGAGGATGGCCGTGGTACCAGGTGTGATGGACTTTGACTCAACAATGGATAGGAGTATTCTTGTTCACGCGACATGCGGAAACCTTGCTAGGATGCACTTTAGAAGTCTCAAACATCTCGAGACAAAACATGGAAAGGTATAACCAATCAATGCAATAGTCCAGCAAGCTATCACGAAACCTCACTCCATACATATCTAACAAAGCAAGAGTATTATGAGATTATTTATTTACAAGAGCGTCCAACAAGCCACTGACAAATAAAGATATGTCGTTGCCCCATTCCTATTTCTCTAAATCCTACGTTTTGGGATATCATCGAGGCGATCCTTGGGGCCGTATGATAAGATAAATCAAAAGAAAAGATCAGAATGCATAAAACAAGCCCAATGTTCTTCATACCTCTAGCCAAAGGGATTTGTTTTGATAGGATAAGAATCAAGGTGATATCCATAAATGATGCCCATTGTCGGAACGATATATCCTAGGACATGCATTGTACAGGATGATGATGGTTGATAAGTTGATTGATAGGCTGTTGATATAAGGTCGACTGACATGTTTGCGACTGATCAAGAGTTTGATTTTGTTTTAAACGGTTTGCTGTTTCAATTTTGATTTTACGATTGAAGATTGATTTTGCCAATTGTTGTGATTGTTTCTGTTTGCGTTGCCAAAGGATGAAGATGACGATCAGTTTATTATGGATGATTGATTATTTCGGGTGAAGCGAAATGGGATGGGTGGATTTTTTCAAATATTTGGATGTTTTTGGAGTTTTGAAATGTTTTGAGGCTATTTTTGGTGTTTTTGGATTTTGCGATGTTTTGATTTTTCAATTTTCTGATGTTTTGGATTTTGATATTTTTTTGAATGTTTTTGGATTTTGATGTTTTTCGAATGTTTTTGGATTTTGATGATCTCGAGGGGCTGATCAAAGATTATCCTTGCCTACGTTCAAGCTCAGAGACGACGTAGTTCGGATTCCAATGTTTTTGATGTTTTTTTGACTTTTTGAGTGTTTTTGGATTTTTCAATATTTTGGATGTTTTTGGATTTTCGCATGATTTTGATGATTTGGATATGGATGTAAATGATGATATCAGTGCTTTCTTTAGGATTTTGTTGAAGATCAAGCTAAGGTTGATTGATCAAATCGATGGATTGACGATGATGATAACATTGTTGAGGATGCACAACAATGCAAGGATAGTGTTAAGCAACACAAGGATTGATATGTTGATCGGATTGATGATAATGATAACATTGTTGAGGATACACAACAATGCAAGGATAGTGTTAAGCAACACAAGGATTAGGATGGATATCCCAAGATGATGGATTGATTGGATTTTGATCGATTAGGATTGATGAAGCTTGATTTTGAACAAAAGATGTTTGGATGATTTGATGTGATGTTTGACATTCAACTTAGATGCAACTGATGTTGATTGTTCGAATTGATGTTCGATGAATGATGAAGATTGATATGGAATGCCTTCTTGCCAAAATATGCCATGGGCTAGTGATACAAAATGCTTTTACCAATTTTATTTCATGTTTTCCACTGTTCGGATCACCACATAAGGTGAAGGATATAGATCAAGATTTATTCTCGAAGCAAGATGTACATATCTGCCCCCAATGTCTAGCAATGTATGGAATGTGATGGGATGGATGCTTGGATAGGTGTATGGATGGATGGATAAGGTAAGTACGCAAAGGATACCAAGGATTATCTTGCGATAAGGTAAGGTGTTCAGGTAATGAATGCTCATTTGGATAATGCTTAATGGCTCAGATAATGCTGCATAAGATAGGACCAATGAAAACGACCCATGTCAAGATGTTTGTTGTAAGCAAGCGTAAGGTGTGCCCCAAAATTTCATCAATATCAAGATAACTTGGATGATGGATGCAGATATATGCAAATAGATTGGATAAATGGTTCATGGATGGATGGATTTATTATGGATGTGATGGATTGAATGCTCGATTTATTATGGATGGGATGAGATGCTTTCATCTGAACTGGCGCACGTAGATGCTCGATTCTATACATGACGCCTGTTTGCCAGGTTTCCATCATGGTCTTGCCCAAAGCGCCGCCCATGCGGTTTTCACTAGAGGACGATTTTTATCTTTACTATTTTCAATCCTTTTTCGATTTTTTTGGATTTTCATATTTTTTGATTTTTTGTATTTTTCCGAAAGATTTATCTGAACCACCTGGTGGTGTTGACGTAGATGCTTCTGTCATAATGTGCCATCGATATCCCGCCTGAAGGAGCTGCTTTGCTAAGATACGTGCACTTGAATGCAACTTTTGGGATTCTTGATCTGCTTCGTCGATACCAGGGTTAACTCTGTCTCTATGCGTACATCGCGATAAAGTGCCTTCTGAATCCTTATGATGAAGGGTCGTTGCCAATACATGGTCATATGAGAATTGGATATCATGCGTGGAGGTGTGGATGGAGTGCATTTAGGGATAAGAGATGGATTGGTTGGCGGTTTGGAACCTTTGACTCTCAAACTTGGGAAGATGAGCAATGATGGGTGGATATGGAAGTGTGTGTGGAATTAGGACCAACGCTTGATACACTTTGTACGTCGCTTGAAAAGCTTGCTTTTGATTTTGTGGACATCTTTGATGGATACCTTTCCCTCTTTTAGTTTGCCCCACAGTTTCTTTGACTGATGGAGTTTGATAGGGATGATCTTTCTTTGTATTCTTTGGTATCCATGCGTATTTGATTTTTCCATTATGCTTCTCAACTTCTTTTGATTTGATAACGTTCTTTGTACTTTGATTCAGATATGTCCTTTGACGTTGGTCCCAATTTATGGATGGGGTGATGGGTGGATGACGATTCATGACGTGACTGGTTGTAGTATTGACACTAGCTTCATCATAAGGACTCTTCGTGCTCCCTATGTTGATGTTTGCTTGAGATGAAGTTGCCCCCAGTATGGTGATAGTATCACCTTCATGCTTTGATTCTACTTGCTTTGAGATATTTTGTTCAGTAAATGTGCTTTGACAAATGATCACCGTAGGTGACGTTGTTTCAATTTGCTGCTCTACTAACTCTGGATGTTCTATCTGACTTGTTTCCTTGAGCTGATAATGTTGGATATCCTTATTCATGATGTCCTCAGTTTGAGTTTGGGACATATTTGATCCTAATGTTGACAACTCCATTTGGCTGTAGGAGTTAATAATCTGCTCTTTTTGTGTAACACAATCTTGTTCTTGATGAAGATCATCTACGTGTCCATCCATAGAAAGCATCTCATGGGTAGATGGAGGAGTATGTGCTACATCGATATGATCATCTTGCATAGATAGGAGAGTGTTCATTAGATTATTGTAGTATCTTGAAGATACAAATTCTTGATCTTGATTAATTTCGGAGTTGCTTTCGACATGCTTTGGATCAAGTTCTTGACATGGGGCAGCTTCAAAGGATGGATTTCTTACAAAGGACTTTTGGATGTTGACATTAGGCATGGTCAAGTTCAAGGTTCCTTCAGCATCTGTAACCATGAGGTCAAAGGGGATCAACATGTTTTGAAAATGACCATTGCTAGACCTTAGTGAAAGATTTTGATCTTGCTTTGGAATAACTTCTTGAGATATGTCCTCTAACTCATAAGGCGATGTAGAGACATTTTCAACATGATCATAGGTCGATGGATCGTGCATTATGTCAATAGGATCAAATAACCCTAACACTCCTTGAAAGAGATCACTAAAAAGTGGTTCTTGATGTATGGTGAGTTTATCATCAGATTGTGTAGATACATCCTCAATGTCCTCCTCGATGGAGAGATTTTTATCATTGTTTTCAACAATTGTAGTGGAGAGATTATGAATGTCTTCGACCATAGAGTCAAGTGATGTTGATATTTCTTGAATTGGCTCATTGTTGAATTTTGTTGGTGGATTTTGATCGTGATTCAAAAGTGACTCTTGACATATGTCGATTTGATCCTTGGATGAAGTAAACGTGTGCTCAGTGATAGATTGATCTTGATCCTTGTTTTCAATATCTGTCATCTTTTGTGTTTGTGCTCGTGTTGGTTGGGTAGCTTGAGAGGCTTGGGCAACTTGAAAGGATTGTTGCACTTGTTGAGCTTGTGTTGCTTGTTGCATGGCTAGATATTGTTGGAATCCCTTTTGAAAAGCAGCTTGTAATGTCGCGTCGTATTGGATTGATGTGGTGGAAATTGGTGGTGGTGGGGGTGGTGGTGGATTCAAAATCATGTTGGATGTAGTGACAAGTGTTTGAGATATGCTCGGAGCGATCATGGTAATGAGAGGTTGAGATGTGATGGGTGTGATAGTGGTGTTTGGAATGATTGAAGGGATAGTGATGGTTGGAATGATCGAGGTGATAGGTCCTTGGGAGACCATATTTCGATTTGGGATCAATGTTGTTGCTTGATTAGATACCATCTGTTGGTGCGATGTCGATGGTATATTCGAAGGATTTGACGTGATGGTTTGATTGATGTTAGGTGGATTGATTTTGATGGTGTGATTGGTGTTAGGTAAAGGGGGAAGCCCTAAACCAAGGAATGATGTAGGTAATGGTGGTGGAGATTTCCCTTGGCGCAATGCCTCAACTATTTTGGAAAGTTCCACAATTTGATCTCGCCAAATTTGTTCTTGATTTTGATCTTGACTCACTTGAGATAGTTGATTTGGCTTGTGTTCAAGTAGTTTTGGCATGCATGCTTGTCGTTTTTGAATGGGATCATGGACGAATGGATTTTGGATGACGTTTTGATTTGGGATGATGTTCAAATTTGGCATGATAGGATGAACATTGTTGGTATTGGGAATCATTTTTCCAAAGTTTTCCGAGTTAGGATTCATGTTTCGAAAACTTGCACTTGGTACATCCACATTTGGTTTGTAGGGATTTGGTGGAATGACGTTGTTCATTTCAAGGCTCATGCGTTGATTATTCAATTGGTGGATTTGTAGGTTTGGACTTAGATCTATCATTGGTAAATGTGTTCCAAAGTTTGACTTGGGCATACTCACACTTGTTGTACCATTAACATTTGTCGAAGGCAATGATCCTATGCATGGACTTTGATAATTGATAAGCATTGCAAGGCTTTGAAGATTCAATTGATTTGGATTACTCAAGATGTATGGATCAAGTTTATATTCCATGTTCTTCTTTTGTTTTGACCTTGTTGACCTCTAAGGTGTTCTAGGATCAATGATGAGATGAAGGATGAAAGGTGTAAATGATATGGATGATGAACATTTAGGGACTTTGTATCAATGCTAGACTTAGGGTTTGATGTTGATTTTGTTTGATTTGGATGATGAACTTGTAAACCCTAAGATGTTGGATGTTATCTTTAGGATGAACTTGTTCAAAAGGTTTGCTAATTCAATTAGATGTATGAGAAAGGATGCATTCCCACACACCTAATTAAACAATTGACTTTGATTCGGTTTAAGGATGTACCCAAGTCTAGAATGATGTTTGCAAAGATCTAAAGTTGTTTTGGTGAGATGGATTGATGAATGTTTGGAAGATAGATGAAAGTTTTGATGATCCTAAGAGACTTAGAGAGACTTTGTTTACTAGGCCAAGGTATTGAAGAACACACTTTTCTCTAAGAGCAATCAAAAGACCAATATGACCAAGAGATATCAAGCACATGTGTGGGGTCCAATTTGTTATCTTTGCTTAGTGTATTCCTTTTACCACAAACACACTCTTGATTAAAGTTTCAAACTAAGATGTCCAATGTCTTAATTTCTTTAAACCCCACAAACATATTTTATGTGGAAATTCAATGAACTTAAGGCAAGGGTTTTCCTATTGTTTACTCAAGAAGACAAATTGAGGTATAATCCAATGCTTAGGAACCTCTACGAACGTGAATCCAGGGAAAGCAAGAATATATGGATTGAGTCAATGATATTTGTCTTCAAGAGGGTTTGAAATTTTGAGAATCATGTTGAATGTTTGTTTGCAAAATGTTTTCGAATACACACTTGTTTTCAAACAAAGAATAATTACAAGCCCTATGGATGTGTAAGACAATATTTGTTGGATTCCCACTTGGACAAGTCCAGCTACGCTTATCTCTAGCGGATGGTTAGATGCTTGACCCCACGGCTCCCCTCCACGGCTCTCATTAACAAGGCAGCCAAAGCATCAACACCCATGAAACTCCCATGGCGTGCTTTTCCATCTCTACTAGAAGACCAAAGTGTGGGGTGGCTTCGAATCCACCGCTCTTGCACCAACAAATAGATTAAGGATTTTGGCAAATTCTAGCACATGGGTTCTAGTAAGAACTTTCCGTCGTGGAGATTGACCCACGGGCAAGAGTCCCTTCGGATCCATCTTTGGAGCCAACCGCGTGATTATGGCGTTTAACCAAAACCTCATTTATATCCCGCTGGAAATACTCTTGGCTTTAGAGTGTTACCGGTTGAGTCGCCGCTAGTGAGTACTTTTTCCCCAAGGCCCCTCTAAGATAAACAAAGCGCAAAGACACAACCGAACTCGATCGATCTGATGGCACAAAGAAAGAGAATGTACGCGAAGATGTCCCTACTACACTGCAGACAAGATGTTCAATTTTTAAGCCCAAATTGAAGTGTTTCAAAGCAATAAAATGTATTTTGAGTGTTTCTCTTGCACCCTAGATCGCACGAAGCGCAAGGGGAGAGGATACGTACTCAAAAGACAATCACACAAATCAAACACTTGTTCGTTTTACACCCTTCAAAGCAATTGTGAATTTGTTTTAAGCACCAAATGAAATATGAAGATTGCTTGTCCAATTTTTAACCCAAAACGAAATCTAGTAAGTGTGTCTTAAGGTTCGTTTTAAGCCCCTTGCAATGAAAATCAATTGTTCGTTTTAGACCAAAATGAAAATTAGTGTTCTAAAACAAAAGATAAACAATTTCGTGAGGTAGTGTTGATCAAACACTAAAGTGTTTAAAAACACATTGTGTTTTCAAAAAAGAATTTCCCCTCCTTGGTTTTCATTTGATAGCCTTCTCTTTCGCTTTGCACCTTTTCGCCTTCGTTGTTCGTTTGTACCTATTCAAAGAAAAAGATAATCGTGTGATAATCATTATTAAATTAAAATCATTTTAATCATCAACTTCAAACAATGAAATGAAAACATTAATGATTTCAATCCAATAAAATGAAGCTTTTAATTAGAGTCCCAATTTGCGATTAGAAAAAGATTTACAACAGTTATAAGCAAGATTTTAACTCCCCTTCACTTAGCCTTTCTAAACATTCACCCCATATGCCTCCCTTTGCAAAAAAAAAAATCTTGTTTAATTAATTCAAAGGTAGACCGTGAACATAGAATTACTCTACCAAAGAATCTAAGATGAGCCTTGTTGTCCTAGAATTCCATAGCAAAGAGTCCTAGATGCTGACGCAAAGCAGTCATAAATGGTTCTGAATCTCTGCTAAAGTGTGACTGCCCTTAAACTCCAAAGTAGGGTGCGCCTAATGGAATGACTGAGAATCTTGAACATAAAGGACGACACAGCACAACATGGAAATGATTAAAAAGGACAGCATGGCATAGTAATACTCTTTGTTTGAGCCATTCTATCAAAGTAGTTTCACAAAATGCATGACAGAGGGTTGAATGCAGTAGTTGGAGTTTTGTCAGACTTCAGCATTTTGAAAACATAAAGATGAAATCAGATTGCTCTTAAAAGCATGAAAGCAGCCAATGGAAGTAAAGGTCAAATTTATACCAGCAATGAAAGCAACAACCTTTGACAAACAACACCAATAAATGCAAATGTTTTCGCAAATCAAATCAAAAGCGAAGGCCTCAAGAAATATTTATAACTTCCATATGTCGAAATCTCTTGCAAGTTGGTAATAAACAATATTTTTCACCACGTCTAATAAGCAACTTATTCTAAAAATCAGTGGTTAGCAGATAGTATGCGCCCTCTCAAGGTTTTTTTCACCAAAGGTTTCAAGCTTTTTAAATATAAACAAAGATCAAGCATAGTAATCGATCCTATGAGCATTCTTTGATGGAGTTTTGGTTGCTGTGTTATATTTCTGCCTGTCATGCAGCGGTTGGCTGTGGCAGTACCTCACCTGTCAATCAACAAACAAGAGTCAGATATCAATGGCGGTTCAAACCACCTACCATGTGCCGCACCTGTCAGTTAGAGACCAGAAGGACCGACTGTTAATTTTTTGACTGCGCAGGATGAGAAAGGAGTATATACGCCGCTTGACCTATCTACAGCTGTACCACATAACCGTTGTCAAGTAAACCTGGCTTAGTTTACCTCTTGCACAATAAGATTTATACGATTTTAAAAGAATAGTGCAAAACTTAGATCTCAGGCTACTAAAAGGTCGCCATGGCAGATAGTTCAAGTGAAAAATTCGATAGCAAGTGGTCAAGAATCAGCACAGGGCAAAGTCTATGATGTAACAAAATGGGTGAACACTCATCCTGGAGGATATCTGCCATTGCTAAATTTTGAAGGTCAAGATGTAACGAATGCATTCATTGCACACCATCTTGGCTCGGCATGGAAGTACTTAGACCTGTTCATGATAGGACTTCTTGAAGACTACGAGGTCTCAGAGATCTCCAAGGACTACAGAAAGCTTTTGGGGGACCTTCAAAAGGCCACGCACTTCAAAAGACCAAAAATTGTCTATTGCGTAATAGGTTTGCTTATGGAGGCAATGCTGGTAATGTCTGTTGTGGGAGAAAGTTTGGAGGTACAGGCATACGATCCTTGTAATTATCGGGTTGTGATGCAAAGTGGTGATGCTGAGATGGAAATGCGAGGAAGATGCAATGCCGGTCAAAAGGTACTTGCTTCTCTTATAATCAGGTTAGCACTGGCAGAAACATTAAGCCTACACAAGATGTCATCAAGGGAATGCTTTCAAAGTAACTTCAAATGGCAGGTGAAAAGCCAGCGACCATAAAGGCTAAATAAGAAACGCTTAAAATGGAAGGTGAAAAGCATTTAAAATCTTCTCAGCAATAGTACTTGGTATGCGTACAAGCTGCGCCATAAATTGCTCATGGGGAAGATTCCTTAAAGACTGAACACGCCTGTATTTATTACTCTTCTACACTAACTTCCTAACAGAAAGATTTGTCACCGAATACTTAGAGTGTGCTTTGACTTATAGGAGACACAATCCCACTTTCGCAGCTGCACAATCTTGGTGGAAGCGCGGGCAGACTGGAGAACTTGATTTCTATCTTATCAAACCTGTGGCATTCAACTTGCTCAGTCTAGACAGTAAATCATTAAAAGGAAAACGTCACCTTGCAGTCAAGCATAAGAGGCTTGAGCACGGCAAATGGACTGCTCAAAATGCTTTTAAAGGAATTTGCTTTTCAAATAATGAATGGAGACAAGCAGAGTTTTTGTAGCATTCCTGAATACAAGACCACAAAGGTTTCAATGTTGCTTTTAAACTTTCAAAATACAGCCTAAATCACGCCTTAGTGGACACAGCAGAGTTAGAAAACCTCCTTATTAATGCAGACAAAAGTTCAGAACAAGTCTCATTTGTTACTAATGCAAGATGTATGATTGTTGACGCAAGTATGCAGATTTAAGCACAATGTAATAATGATGTGATAGATAGCCATTCAAAGTACATTAATTTCCAAGAATCTATCTAAACCATCCATAAGCAATGTTAGACAGAATAAAATAATGACAATTATATCCTCGGCGAAGACTTTGAACTTGCGTTCACCAACAATCCAATTAATAAAGCACACACAGAAATCTTGTTTCTGTCACTCTATGTTCAGCATTATAAAACAGATTTGCCAAATAAGATGGCAAGATGTCCATAAATATTACGCATCTACAGGGGCAGATTACTTTGAAGATCAAGCTTGGCATTTACCTTTAAAAGAAAAGAAGTAAACGTAAGACAGATCCATAAAAAATAGAGTAATGTTAGAATAGTTATGAGTCAGAATTAGTTCACCAATGTTTTGTTTCTCAAATAGTGAAAAATAAATAACATGGAAGAAAATAGAAGAATATTAGCATATCAATGACTCTCATAATCCTATCAAATGACATTCGGGTATCCAAAACATGACAGCCCTCCTTCTAGCGCCAAATGTAGACCCTAAATCTGCATTTTGCTCAAAAACAAACAAGCATGAGTATTGTTAAATCAAGCAAAATCAAATATAGAATCCATATGAAATATAGAATCATGCTTCATAATGCAATCCAAACAACAAAATATCAATTAAACTAAATGAAAGCACAAAGAAGCAAGAATCCAACTCTATCTCATATTGGATTGGTGTCACATGTGCTAGTGACCCTTTCCCAATCCTTGATAAAAAGCTCAGAATGATGAAATGCTATGAAGATGGTGGAATGATGATGAACAAGATCAAATCTCAAATGAAGAGAGTGACCTTGCATGAAATTGTGAAGATTGTGAAGGATTTGCTCAAAGATGAAGCTTGTATTTAAAGATTTTCAAAATGCTAAGTGTTGAGGAGAGACCAATGTGGGACTAAAGATTCTGCCAATGAGATAAGGACACTTGTCATCATGTGATTAGTTGATGTGTGTGCAAGATTTGGGAAGAGTGCCCAAGAGGGGGAAATTTTGAATTCAAATTTGCAATAAATTTTGAGAGAGGGACAAGAAAGAAGAGCAATAAATGCCCTGTTTGACTTGTCATGTTGAAAGAAAATGAGATTTTAATAAATCAATAAAATTGATTTATTGTGCAAGTGGATAGATCTAGATAATGCAAGTGGGATTTGATTAGCATTAGATTAAGATTAGATGAAGATTATGTTGATTAATGCTGATTAGATGATATGACATTTTGGACCTAAATTTCTGATTTATTTAAATCAGAAAAGGATGAAATATGATTTAGGATTTAATTTAAATGAAGTTCTGATTTATTTAATTAAATGGATGATGCAAGATGAAGGTTGAATGATAATGTTTATTTGATAAATGAGATTATTTAATGAATGGATGAAAATGCACTTGATTAATTGATGAATGGTCATAATACGACATCTAATTTGACCGAATCCGATCGAATGCATAATGTAAATTTTGCATGTTTACACAAACAAACCCCTTTAGTTCTAGGATCTAACAACCATAAACCACCTTTAGCTTTAGGTTGGATACAATGGACCCAAGAAGTGGCTTTAAAACCAACATCACCATTTCAATTAGACCATAAAATTGGTGAATGATTTTGTTTAAGTATTCACAACCTTTTTTTGAAGGCATCCAACAAAAGGAGTAATACACATGTGATACAAGAAAAATGTGGTTCACTACTTGAATCTTTCTAGCTAAAGATAAAAATTTGTTCCCCCAATTGTAAAGCTTATTTTTCAGTTTGTCTAAAAACCAATTCCACATATCAAAAAGTGAAACACCCAACTTGAAGGGGATGCCCAAGTAGCAATAAATCTACCCATATTTAATTTGCTTCCAAACTTTTGGATCCAATGAGGAACTAAATCTATTTTCACCATAATAAATTCAATTTTATGATGAGTTAGTATTGAACTAAACACAGAGCAATAAAGCTCAAGGACCACCATTGCATTACCAATCTCCTCTTCAAAATTTTGTGGGAAGAGCATGCTATCATCAACAAAATATGAGTTGAATTGGTTGAGTATAATTGGTCAGGATGATGGTATGTGAAAAAAATCCACCAATATTCAAACCCCCAAAGGCACATTCGACCATATTTGACACCTAGGTGACTTGGACGAACATGATCCCCTTGCACATGGTTGCTTAGTTAAAGGTGAATTTTGGCTTAGATGTATGTTTAGTCATCTTTCTATAATCTGCTATATGAAGACAAAGATGTTGGCATCTATGTAATCTGGATGTTTCCATAAAAATAGAGAGATTAGAATGTGAGATGCCATTTTTTAGCCTTTATTTGTAACAGGTAGAGATGTATTAGAGGATGGGATGCCTTATTTGATGGATGTTTTATTTTCTTTTTACATGGCATTACTTTATTTATTGCATAATCTTGGCCATGCACCAATTTTAGGAATATACAGAGGAAAAGCATTTCAAGTAGTCATAAATATATTAGATAAAGTAAGACACCATTATATCATTGTTTTCTTTGTTAAAAATGTACTAGACACCATGAAGGAGAATTAAAATTAAAATTTGGGGTTGCACATTTTATTGAGTATAAGTAGAGGAATCCATGAATCCAAACACTATATATTAATGAATTTTCTCTTTCAAAGTCTGTAAAATTTCAATATTGCACCTACAAAAGGAGGCATTATGTGGAAGTATTTTAAAGAAAGCTATGGAGATGAAGTGTAACCTGGTAAAATATGCTTACAAAAATGAAGGAAAAATGGATGCACATGAATTATTTGACAAAATATCTTTGAATGTTGTATTAGATACAAGGTAAACTATAAACAAAGTTTTAAAGCAAAGATATTTTGACAAATGGCAAGGTATGTGAAAGAAGCTTCAACTCTTATAGGAATGATTTTTTTTTCTTTTGTGCAACCATATAGACAAATTGTTTTTTTTTTTTAATATAGAATTAACGAAGAAAAATTATATAGAGATAGGTAATCAGTAGGTTGTCAAGAAAATAAAAGAAATTATAGAACTATCAAGAGTTCAATACAAAACATAACGGATTTGAGGTAAGAGGAATATAACTCCAAAATCAATACAAAACATAACGGATTTGAGGTAAGAGGAATATAAATCCAAAATCACAAGACAAATCAACAAGTTTCTTACAAAGGATCAATCTTAAACTCTAAACTTTAGCATACATTTTAACTATTTGGAGCACAAAACATCTTTTTCATGGAGCTTAGCATTTGAAATTTATCTTATCCAAGTGATTGTTGATTTTTATTTGCTCTTTGGGGACACCCTGCAACTAAAAAAACAAGAAAACAATTTGGAAAATGATATCAGATTAAAAATTTAGCATTTTAGCTTCCTAATGAACTTTATGCTTTGAAAAGATTGACAAGCATCTACTTTTCATATATTCAAGAAAATGGTTTGTCTCATTGAATCCACAACAACATTATTTTGAAGACCACAACCCAAAATAGTTTCTTTCCAAACTAGAACATGATAAAAAATTGCATGCATCAATTTAAAAATAATATTCCATTTTATTTTAACCCATGCATAGTCCCAAAAAATAAGCTTCAAAATTTCATTGTGATGGAAGAAAGGACATATAACTAGTTGAACTATCACACATCTCAACCTATCACCCACAAACAGTTTGAAATATAAGACTTTTCAAGCCAACATTTGTGCATTAGCCTCAAACTTAGCTCTCTAAACTTGAGCACTCAAAATTTCTCCATGTCTTTTCTTTGAGTTTACACTTCCATTTCTAATTTAACCTTGGGTTTAGGGATAAAGAAGGTAGGAGACTTAGGTAGACCTTTTTTAAAGGAAAGCACCCAAACTAAAACTTAGACAACCACCACCAATCTTTGAGGAAATTACATTGCAGGGGATTCTAGAGCTTCATAGCAAGATCCACATGAACCAACATTTTAACAAAATTAATGAACCCTTGAAGTTTATTATTTATACAAAATTATTCTTAAGGTCTTACCAAGTAGCCCAATATAGCAAATTAAAATCCCACAAATTTCCAAATTGTTGAACCCTTTTATTGAATAGATAATAAGCATGTCTTGTGAAGGAGACAATAAGAGGTTGACCTTGATATTGCACCATTCTATTCCACCAGATAGAAGATGACCCAAAACTAAAACCATGTTGCAAGGAAGAACTTTTCCAATTAATAGATTTAGAAACTTGTTGTCAAGCCTTCCATATATAAAGAAGAGGAAATGATGCTCTTAAATGAAAGAAAGGAGCTAACAAAAAAAATTCTAACTATCAGATAGATTTCCATTTCCCTTTAATAAAAGCCTATATGATCTGATAACAAACCAAAAAATTCCATGGCTCTTCACCAGTAACAACTCTAACTATCTATTTAGCTAACAAACAAAACCCTTGAGTTATAGGATCTAACAACCCTAAAGCGCCTTTAGCTTTAGGTTGGGTATAATGGAGCCAAGAAACTGATTTAAAACCAGCATCACCATTCTAATTAGACCATAAAATTGGTGAATGACTTTGTTTAAGTATTCACAACCTTTTTTTGAAGGCATCTAGCAAAAGGAGTAATAAACATGTGATACAAGAAAAATGTGGTTCACTACTTGAATCTTTCCAATTAAAGATAAAAATTTGTTGCCCCAATTGTAAAGCTTATTTTTCAGTTTGTTTAGAAACCAATTCCACATATCAAAAAGTGAAACACTCAGCTTGAAGGGGGTGCCCAAGTAGCCATAAATATAACCGTGTTTAATTTGCTTCCAAAATTTTGGATCCAATGAGGAACTAAATCTATTTTCACCATAATAAATTCAATTTTATGATGAGCTAGTATTGAACTAAACACAGAGCAATAAAGCTCAAGGACTACCATTGCATTACTAATCTCCTCTTCAAAATTTTGTGGGAAGAGCATGCTATAATCAACAAAATGTGAGTTGAATTGGTTGAGTATAATTGGTGAGGATGATGGTATGTGAAAAAATCCCACCAATATTTAGACCCCCAAAGGCACATTCGACCAAATTTGACACCTAGGTGACTTTGACGAATGAGATCCCCTTGCACATGGCTACTTAACTAAAGGTGAATCTTGGTTTATATGTATATTTAGTCATCTTGCTATAATCTTCTATATGAAGACATAGATGTTAACATCTATGTAATCCAGTTGTTTCCATAAAAATAGAGAGATTGGAATGTGAGGTACCATTTTTTAGCCTTTATTTGTAATAGGTAGAGAGGTATTAGAGGATGGTATGCCTTATTTCATGGATGTTTTATTTTCTTTTTACATGGTATTTCTTTATTTAGTGCATAATCTTATTCATGCACCAATTTTGGGAATATATAGAGGAAAAGCATTTGAAGAAGTCATAAATATATTAGATACAATCAGACACAATTATATCATTGTTTTCTTTGTTAAAAATGTACTAGACATCATGAAAGAGGATTGCAATTTAAATTTGGGGTTGCACATTTTATTGAATATAAGTAGAGGAATCCATGAATCCAAGCACTATATATTAATAGATTTTCTCTTTCAAAGACTGTAAAATTTCAATATCACACCTAGAAAAGGAGGCATTATGTTGAAGTATTTTAAAGAAAGCTATGGAGATGAAGTGCAACCTGGTAAAATATGTATATAAAAATGAAGTAAAAAATGGATGCACATGAATTGTTTGACAAAATGTCTTTGAATGTTGTATTAGATACAAGGTAAACTATAAAAAAAGTTTTAGAGAAAAGATATTTTAACAAATGGCAAGGTATGTGCAAGAAGCTTCAACTCTTATGGGGATGATTTTTTTTTCTTTTGTTCAACCATATAGAAAAATTGGGTAAGCAATGACAACACACAAGAACTGCTAGATGAAATGTCTTTTATTTTGAACTTTAGTTTTAGAGATAAAATAAAACAATATTTACAAGAAAAGTATTTTATGAGAAATTAGTTTTTGTTGACAAATGATAATATTATTTTATTACAAAAAATAAAAATAATGTTGGGATATTATTATTGTTAAGATTAAGACATGTCATTTTCCTTGTAATTCTATGTATTATTCATGTATCTCCAACATTCTTGGAAAGTGTCCTTGGACACATAGGGTATAATTAAAAATTAATTTGCAAAATAGTTTCCTTGAGAATGTTGGCATTAGTTATTTTATGCATTCATGAAAGAGTTACAATTAGCGGTTGTATTTACAAAGTTGTATGTAGAAAATATCTCGACTTGGGTGTGATAATTGAGTAGTGGAGTATCTTGAATATTTTTGGTGGGTCTCATATAATTTGGCTGATGATTTTGAATGCCTACCTTAGGATATGAGTCATTATGGAGGAGTTACAAGTCTTGAACATGTCATCTTAGCACGAAGGTTGTTTTTACTATTCATGGCTCATTAGGAGTTACATTTACTATTGTTGGAAGAGCCTCTTTTATGGACATGAGAATTTTTTATTTTACCATGGTTTGATGGTATATTATTTTGGGAAATTTTTTGTGGTCTTCCTCTCCCATTTCTCTATAAATTAGAAACATGAGATATTAGTTCTATGATGAGATTGTTTGCACATAGTAGTTCTATGTTGTTGAAATGTCATTAGGTGAAGAGTGTTAGTGTGTGAATGTATCTCTCCTTTAAAGATTAACTCATGCTTTTCCTCATTCTCGTGTGGAATTTTTTTTAAAAGTATATCTCCACATTGAGCTTATATTATCTTGGTTTTATAATTTATCTCTTATTACTATTTTTCAATACTATTTTTCAATCATGTAATTTTAGCCTACATTTTGAAAGGGGGGATGATGTTAGCTAGAAAGCATAACATTGAAGACATTTCTAGGAAAATCATACCACATCTTTTCACAAAGCACATGTGAAGTCTAAGATTGTAAAGATATCATCTAGATTAGGGGTAGAATACATTGGTCACATCCCATCCCTTAGATATATGTATAGGAAAGCTATGAATGGAAATATGTAAGGGAATATACGGAAGAGAAACTAGAGGACTATATGTAAGGACTATATATGAGATTGTATATGTATAAAGCTATATGTAAGAGAGGAAAGAGATAGGAAAAGTATAGGGTAATATATATTAATGTACCCTTTTTTATACAATTAAGAAAAATATTATTGGAATTCTATCTATATGTTGTTATATGTAATTCTACAATTAGATAAGTAACTAGTTAATCCTGAGTATGAATCAAGTGGTGTTTACCTTTATATTACTGAGTCTAGGGTATAAACTATAACACTCAGAAAGTACTTGGGGATCAGAACTTCAGTCTTTGTTTCCCTAGATTTCTTGCTAATATAATCCAATAAATCCTTATGACACCAACAATCATTGAAAAAGATCATCCATCTTCTAATCAAAGATTATCCATGGATTACTACACACTGTAATAATAACTTAGAACTAAAATCTTGAATCATAGAAGATAAAACACATTATGCAACTACATAAAGTTCCCATTAAAAGTAATACCAAGTTATACATGGCATCATGACCAATATCATTTCTAAAAATCTATTTAAAAGTGAATAGAGCTTCTCATGCACCATAATCAACTACTAAAGATTCAATGAACAACTATATCACGTACTTCCAATAACCATTTCTCACTATAATAAGAATACCAAAGTAATAATAGTGACCAAGAATATTTCCTACCAATCAGAATCCACATCAAATAATTTTATAAGATCTACAAATATGCAACATCTCAAAGGAGAAATACATAATCAATGCTTCAATCTCAAATAAATGAAAAGGATTCAACCCAACATTAGTATCATGTAGAGAATAGATAATTAGGTATAACATGTGGATTTCCAAGATTCAAACACCATAATCAACATTATACTTGATTTGTCTAACAAACCCACATAAGAGTAACCATAGATCAATAAGAATCCTCCAAACAACCATACAAACCTATAATTTTATTAATCTATAACAACTTGAATACTGTCTTATCACAAATATACATATCACATATTTTAGTTAACATGTAAAATATGCAAAACCATTTTTAAAAATCTGAAATCCATTTAAACATCTAGATATTCACATAAAACATTCATTTGAGTAATGGAATAAGCACAAATCCACAAACGCATAACTGAAACTAAGAGTAAATTGCAACCCAAATAGGAAAACCAAGTTGTCTAGGATCTTATAACATATTAAAAATATCAGCTCTAGAACTCACAAAGAGGTTAGTGGCTTATCTTCTAGTGCTTTCATGTAACCAAGGGCTAAAACCATGAAGCCAACATAAGCACTCCATTATGTAGTCCAAATTGAGGATGTTTCTACATGTGACCAAGATGTCTCTACACATCCAACATGAACACCTTCTCACTACACATGAACACAATATCAAGGGAAAAAAAAACACCAAACAAGAGGATACACATATTTTCAAGAAAAAGATCCAAGTTACCAAAACATAACCAACTCCATAAAGATCCTTAATCATGAGCTTCCCATGCTCAACATAGATCACATTGATAATATCCATGCCTTCCAATCTCACAAATCTAAAAAAAAAAAATAACTCATAGAACATTCATTTCATCCCCACAAGTCTTCCAACAACCTTCATTCCTTCTAAAAAATTCCCACAACCTCTCCAAGCTAATAAATCAAAAATAAGGAATACCCAAAACCTAGTTCACCTTAAGCTCTAATACCCAATGATGAAAAAATAAATAGTTTCAATACCAATTATTAGGAAATCCAATCTCTATACATGTGAAGGCTTCAGCCTAGACCTGTTCAAACATGGACAAACAAACAAACATTAGTCCTCAAACAAGTTTAAACCAAACATTCCCTATGAAATTCATTCAAGCTTAAGAACAAGAAAACAACATAAAATATCAAATGAAAGCTAATGAAATCTCATTTGAATGCTCAAACCAGCATCCCATAGGGGAATTGGTGCTTCTTTGATGTGGAAAAAAGCCCTTTCCCAATTCCTTTGATAAGCTTGATGATGATATGAGCTTCTTGATGCAAAATGCCAATAACCTTGCTATGGATGATGAAATTCTATGCTAGATTGGATGAAAATATGGATGAAATGGTGGATGCTTTGAATTCAAATGACTATAATGTATTTGCATGAAGTTTTATCCTCAAATCAATAGGGAAGGCCTATGTTTATAATGAAGAAGGTTTGAAGAATGAAGAATAGGATGAATGTGGGATTAAAGAAGGGACCAATGCCATTGTGCCACTTGTCAACATGCTAATGAAGGAGAGGTGGAGCACATTTTGAACAATGTGCATGTTAAACACATGTAGGTGAAATTTGAATTTGAAGAGATGACTTGTGTAAGAGGAGGTGTAAGAGGAATTAATGCCAAGTTGGCTCAAGGAGAGGACATGTAAGAGCCTTTAATGCCAAGTTGGAGGACAAAAGTCCTTTGGGAGGGAGAATTCAAATAAGTGGAATATTCCAAGAATATGCCATATTTGAATGAAAATGGGATATTAATAAATCAAATAAATTGATTTACATGTGCAACTTGCAAAAGCTAGAGGAATGGGGGATTAGTGTTAGGAGCTAATTAGTCTAGGATTAATTAACTTAGAGGAGATTAGTTGGTTGGTGACATTTGATTTAGATGTTTGAATTTATTTAAATCAAGTGAGAGGATATTGGAAGATTAGTAATTTAATTAAATAAATTTGATTTATTCAATTAAATGAAGAACATCGAGATTTAATTAAATAAAGTTGATTTATTTAATTAAAGGATGAATATTAGGATTTAATTAAATAAAGTTGATTTATTTAATTAAATGAAGAACATTAGGATTTAATTAAATAAAGTTGATTTATTTAATCAAAGGAAGAATACATTAGGATTTAATTAAATAAAGTTGATTTATTTAATTAAGGGAGGAATTTTGATGAATTATTTAAATAAAGATTATTCAATTAATTAGTTACTAAATAAATGATCAAGGAAGAATCGAAGTTAGCTAATCAGAATCAAATGCATTATGTCGATCAGGATATTTTGAGTGTCTACAATACAAGTATGACTTCAATGGATGAGATATAAGGCTTGGACTACAACAACATGAAAATCTAAAAATTATATGCAAATTCTAAAAATTAAGTTGCCTTAATATGGTAATGCCATGATTAGATCCATCTTCTCTATGATGGTAAAAATCAGCCAGCATAACATGATTATTAACACCATCTTATGTGAACTTATAACAACAATATATAAAATATAACATCACGATAAGATAGTAGCAATGAGACACAAATCAGAAACACAAGATCATCACATAACATAGGATTTACACGGAGAAACCCTTGCGAGAAAAGCTCCACCAAGAAACTCTACATTCAGTTGTTGCTCATACTTTCTATATCCAAGAGGTTGAATTTATAGACTTGTGAAGAAATATTAAGCCCCAAACAAGGTTCCCAAAGATGAACCTTCATTACAAACATCCCCAACCCTTGGAATACTTGCTCAAAATGTGAAAGGGCACTAATTTTGTCTCCAATACTTTCCCTCCAACTTGGGTGCCCAAACATGGAAGATAAACATTACATTAAATGCAATAAATGATGCAATACCAAGAGACACTTGTTGCCTCTTCCAAGCACCCACTTGGAGAATCTCAACAGTCACTCATTTATCATTTTCTTATCTTTTATTATTTAATTCTAGGCATCCACATGTGGGGAAAATAATATTGCATGTTTATGTCCACAACTCACCTTTACTGCTACTAGTGGATGTTAGGGTTAGAAGGAAAATATCTAACAATTAAATGCAGATTTGATCAATAAAATAGAGAAATAAAACACACAAAAAAATTATAGCAAAAACAAGACAACACAGAGAATTTAACTTGGTTCACCCAAACCGGGCTACATCCACAAGACCACAACCATCCAATGATTTTATTATCCAGTGCAAAACTTATTACAATCATGCAAATAATTGCCTTTTTCACATACTATAACTCCCATCCCAACCCCTTATAACAAGATTTTTAGAAGCTTCCAAAATTAGGGTTTTTACAAAGTCAATTTTTTCTTTTGTCGGTGATGAAGTGAAAAAATGGGAAAAAAAAATTCTCGAGGGCTACCGCCCCCGAACCCTTGCTTTTTGGGGGTTGTCGCCCCCGGACCCCAAAAAGGATACATGAAGAGTGTACAGTATAACATGATCAGTCGCCACATGCCAACAATCTCCCACTTGGATACTGATCAAGCTCCACACCAAACAATCTCCCATTTGGAAACTGATCCTGGACGACACCGCTACACTTATAGCTCCCACTAGAAATAAGCACCTTGGACTCTGTTGCTCTGTTATACTTGAATTCAACCTTGAAGGACAACCAAAGCTAAAGAGGATCTCAACTTCTCCCTTATCACCGCCTTCATAAACATATCTGTTGGATTGCCATCTATATGTATCTTCTCTAGCTTGACTTGTCCATCCTCCAACACTGACTGAATGAAATGATATCTCAACTATATGTGTTTAGTTTTAGAGTGCAAGGAAGAATTCTTTGCAAGATGTATAGCACTCTGGTTGTCTGTAAACAAGTAATTCTTAGCCTGTTGTTTTCCCAACTCTTCCTTGAAAATTTGCAGCCATATCATCTCCTTTTCCGCCTCTGTTGCAGCAACATACTCTACCTTCGTGGTGGATAAAGCAACCACCTTTTGCAATAGAGAAATCCAACTCATTGTTGTCCCACCAACTATAAATACATAACATGTGGTACTTCGCCTGGTATCAATATCCCCTGCCAAATCTGAGTCAACATAGCCTTTTAAATCAGTATTAGAGCCCCCAAAACATAAAAATTTATTGGATGTACCTCTCAAATACCTGAGAATCCATTTTATCGCATTCCAATGCTCAACACCGGGATGACTCATATACCCGCTAACAACTCCTACAACATGTGCAATATCTAGTCATGTGCATACCATGGCATATATTAAACTACCTACAACTGAAGCATATGGTACCTTGGATATTTTTTCTTCCTCATCTTGTGTCTTTGGACACATATCCTTAGTCAATTTAAAATGACTGGGCAAAGGTGTGCCGACAGCTTTTGCATTCTCCATATGAAATCTTTGCAACACCTTTTCAACATAATCAACCTGAGATAAAAACAATTTTCTATTTTTCCTATCTCTTGTAATCTTCATACCAAGGATTTGTTTTGTTGCCTCCAAATCCTTCATAGAAAATGAGTTTGCTAATTGTTGTTTTAACTCCTTTATGTGATCCATGTTAGACCCTGCTACAAGCATATCATCAACATATAGACATAAAATAATGTAGCTATCATCATCCAACCTCTTAAAATAAACACAATGCTTTGAATTACATCGACTGTAGCCATGCTCAACCATAAAGCTATCAAATTTAATATACCATTGCCGAGGTGCTTGCTTCAAGTCGTATAAACTTTTCTTCAACCTGCACACCAATTTCTCCTGACCTTTGACCTCAAATCCTTGTGGTTGTTCCATGTATATTCCCTCTTCCAAATCACCATGGAGAAAGGTTGTTGTAACATCAAGCTATTCTAAATGCAAATATTCAACAGCCACAATACTTAAAACAATACGAATAGAAGTCATTTTAACAACTGGAGAAAAGATTTTATCAAAATCAATACCCTTTTTTTGTGCAAATCCTTTTACAACTAATCTGGCTTTAAATATTTTCTTACCTCCATCCTCCTCTTTCAACCTATAAACCCATTTGTTTGGTAAAGTCTTTTTACCTGTAGGCAACTTGCATAATTCCCAAGTCTGATTTTTCAGCAAGGATTCCATTTCTTCTTCCATTCCATGCTCCCATTGAACCTTGGTATCCACCTACATAGCTTCATCATAGCATTCTGGTTCACCAGCATCAGTTAATAAAATAGAATACAAAGAGGGAGAAAATATTTCTGGAGGTCTACTTATCCTTGAAGATCGTCTAACATTCACTGGAGTTTGTGGTATTTGTTGTTGTTGTTGTTGTTGCAGAGCATGAGGAACCACTAGAACATTGTTATTTGGTGTATCATCCAGCACTACATAATCATTTTCTTTCTTCTCATGTTGTTGTAACTGATCTTTGTACAACACTTTCTCATTGAATATGACATCCCTGCTTCTCACAATTTTTTGATTTTCAAAATCCCAAAGCCTATAGCCAAATTCATCAATGCCATATCCAACAAATATATATTTCTTTGATTTTGCATCAAGTTTGGTTCTATTTTCAGAATCTACATGTGCAAATGCTTCACAACCAAATGTCTTGAGAAAAGAATAACCCACCTTCTTACCTGTCCATGCTTCCTCTGGAATACCACAACCCAAAGGATTAGAGGGACCTCTATTGATTAAATAAACAACAGTGTTTATAGCCTTTTCCCACATGTTTAAAGGAAGCCCAACATGCAATCTCATAGTCCGTGCACACTCCATTATTGTTTTGTTCATGCGCTCAGCCACTCCATTTTCCTATGGAGTCCTTGGAACTGATTTTTTCCTATGAATACCATTAGAGGAACAATAATCTTCAAACTCTTTGCTACAATACTCACCACCATTATCAAATCTGAGACATTTTAACTTTTTACCTATCTCATTCTCAACCAAGCTTCTCCATTTCTTAAAAGTTTCAAATACATCAAATTTTTTCCGAAGGAAATAAATCCATACCTTCCTTATTGCATAATCAATAAAAGTGACATAATATTGAGAGCCACTGAGAGAAGATACTTGAGCTGGTCCCCATACATCTGTATGCACAAGCTCTAATTTCTCATCTTTTTTTTGCTTCCCATCCTTGAGAAAACTAACTCTCTTTTATTTTCCATACACACAACTTTCACAGAAATCCATATTAACACATTTCAGACCTGGTAAAATATTCTTTGAATGAAGTACTTTCTTACCTTTTGCATTCATATGCCCAAGTCTATTATGCCACAGTGTTGATTCAGAATCCATAGCAATTGTCTAATTTTCTGCCTGCTGAACTGCAACAATTGTTCCTGAACATTGATTTTTATCTACAATAGCTAAAGTAGAAGGAACAATATGACCTGTACAAAGATATAAGGTGTCTACTTTCACACATTTTTCTACCACTAAGGCACCTTTTGTAACCTTCCAATTTTTATCACTAAATGTAACAACACAACCTTCATCATCTAGTTGCCCTGCTGAAATTAAATTTCTTTTTAACTTTGGAATGTGCCTTACCTCATGTAGTAGCCAATGATTCCCATTCTGCAACTTAATCTCGATTCTTCCCTTTCCAACAATCTGACAGGGTTTGTTATCTCCCAAATAAAACAACCCAAAATCCCCTTAAACATAATCAAGAAAATAACTTATATGGGGTGTAGCATGAAATGAAGCCCCTGAATCTAACACCCAAGAATCATCAGCATTATCAAGGGAAAGAATCAAATCATCCTCATCAGATTTATTACTTACCACATTTTCCTCTTTATTTCCTTCCTTTTTGTCTCCTTTATTTTTCTGAGACCAACAATCTTTCTTTAAATGACCCGGCTTACCATAGTACCAACAATCCCTCTTGTCTCTAGATTGGGACCTTTTGTCCTTTGATTTTCCTCGTGACTTCCCAAGACTTCCAGAATTGTTTCCTCTCTCCTTTGTTTTTCCCTAGCTTTCTACATTCAAAATATTGTCTGATGTGGATGTTCCACTTGAGATTTTCCTACGAATTTCCTCACTCAAAATAACACCAACAACATCATCAAATTTCAATGTATTTGAACAAGAAACACAATTGCTAACAGCCATTACCAAGCTATTCCAGCTTTCTGGCAAAGAACACAGAATCAAAAGAGCCCTAACTTCTTCATCAAAGTTTACATTTATAGAAGTTAATTGACTGGTAATTGTATTAAACTCATTTAAATGATCAGCAACTGACCCACCTTCTACCATTTTCATATTGAATAAACTCTTCATAAGAAATACCTTATTCGAAGTAGAAGGCTTTTCATATAACTTCGCTAAGGTTTCCATCAACTCTTGAGTTGTCTTTGTTGTTGTAATATTGAATACCACCGATTGTGCCATGCATAAACAAATGGTTGGACCAGTGCCTTTCTGTCCATAAGATTTCAATCCTCATCACTCATTGTTGTCGGTTTCTTGGCTATTCCTTCCAATGGCCTCCATAAATCCTTCTAATAGAGATAATCCTCCATCTGCATCTTCCATGACTGATAGTTCTGCCCATTGAATTTATCTACAATTTATCCTCGTCCGCCATTGCTCCCACTTAACCGTGAGACTCCCACTCAATTGTGAGACTTTCCTGCAAATGATAATCAAACACAACCCACTTTGATACCACTTGTTAGGGTTAGAAGGCAGATATCTAACAGTTAAATGCAGATTTGATCAATAAAACAAAGAAATAAAACACATAGAAAATTATAGTAGAAACAAGACAACACAGAGAATTTAACGTGGTTCACCCAAATCGAGCTACATCCACAAGACTGCAGCCATCCAATGATTTTATTATCCAGTGCAAAACTTATTACAATCTCATGAATAATCACCTTTTTCACATACTGTAACTCCCATCCCAACCCCTTATAACAAGCTTTTTAGAAGCTTCTAGAATTAGGGTTTTTACAAAGTCAGTTTTTTCTTTTATCGATGATGAAGCGAAAAAATGGGAATTTTTTTTTCTCGATACATGAAGAGTGTACAATATAGCATGATCAGTCACCGCATACCAACAATGGACCTATCACCCCTTATGAATATATTACAAATAATGGTGAGAATTAATATTACAAAATATTTCCCCACTACACCCTAAGTTCCTAGAGTCACTTTCCAAAGATGTTGAAATCATGACATAGGATTTACAAGGTGGATGACACCTTAATCCTAACACACAAGTCCTATGCAATGGTTTGTGGTAGCTTTTATTCTTTTCCCTATATCCTAATAATAGTAACTAATAATTTTCATGAGAAGAAGATGCATAATGAGACCTAAGAAGTTCATGTGTTCAATGTGATTTTCATTGAAGGAGAGATAATAAACATGGATTTCATGAGGAGTATGAGGTGGAAAGTGCTATTTGAGGAGTCATTAAATGTAGAATATATAAAGTGTGGTAGTATGAAAAATAATGGGTAGAGGAGGTTGGGATATTCTCTAGTACTTACTTCCAAAACTAGAAGAGGTGTAGGGAAATATTCTTCCATATTTCTTGAAACCCATTTGTGTGTTGAGGACACACTAAAGTTGGGATCCCAGCTAAAAGGATGAATCTACTATCTAATCCTTGGTAAGTAGGAGGTATTTTTCCATAGCGTGTCAAATTATGATATTGCTATCAGGATTCAACCGTGTAGTTTCAAGTCAAACTCATTGACCCATGTTTCATGAGTAGTGGTTCAACAAGAACCCATCTCTCATGATATCGAATGGTCCACATAGCACTCATTGCATCTAGGTGATGCTCCACGGAGAGTGAAACTGTTCAGTCCAGGAGGTCACCCATCCCAGTACTGCTCTAGCTCAAGCTCGCTTAACCGAGGGAGTTTTCTCCAAGGTTAAGCCGCTTGAGTTGTTACCCCATTTGCAAAACCTTCAGCAAGTGTTGTGCCTTATGAACCATTCATAATAGAGCCCCTTTAGCTCATCAATTGATAAGTAGGAGGTATTTTTCCACGGCGTGTCAAATTATGATATTGCTATCAGGATTCAACCGTGTAGTTTCGAGTCAAACTCATTGACCCATGTTTCATGAGTAGTGGTTCAACAAGAACCATCTCTCATGATATCGACTGGTCCACTTAGCACTCATTGCATCTAGGTGATGCTCACAGAGGTGAAACAGTGGGTCAGTTGCAAATGGGGTAACAACTCTGGCGGGCTTAACCTTGGAGAAAACTCCACGGTTGGACGGCAACTGAAGCACGTCTTGGGATGGGTGACCTCAGGGCCGGACCCGATTGCTTCACCCTGGGTGCAATGAGTGCTATGTGGACTAAACCGATGTCATGAGATAGTTCTTGATGAACTCCTACTCATATTTATCAGATAAATAATTTGTGCGATTGAATCTGACTGGCATAATTTGTTGCGGCTGTCATCGAAGACTAATGGTTCGCAAACTGGCAGGCCCCAAATCAAACGGCTATCAGCGGGCAACCTGGGCTTTTCGCGCTTTAACAGGCGCGACATAAATCGTCAAATTCACAATAATGGTGCTATGGTGAACGTCATGAAGTCGTTAACCTCGAAAACATCTTGACTGGTTGACTTTAATTCCCCATGATTCTGATAACATAATTGTTCTGGTAATGTTTCTCCTACCATCAATTGATGACTAAAGGGGCTCTATTATGAATGGTTCATAAGGCACAACACTTGTTGAAGGTTTTGCAAAATGGGGAGGTAACAACTCAAGCGGGCTTAACCTTGGAGAAAACTCCACGGTTAAGCGAAACTGGAAAAGCGTCTTTGGGATGGGTGACCTCCCGGGACGGACCAGTGCTTCACCTAGATGCAATGAGTGCTATGTGGACCATTCGATATCATGAGAGATGGGTTCTTGTTGAACCACTACTCATGAAACATGGGTCAATGAGTTTGACTTGAAACTACACGGTTGAATCCTGATAGCAATATCATTATCTAATCCTTATTTTCTAGCTCTAACTTTGGAAATTTATCACTTGAGGTGTCTAACTAAGGATTGTCTTAGTGGTTAGGAGATCTTGTATCACCAAAAAATATATGTTTATGTTATTGAATATTGTTTGTTCTTTTGTAAAATAATGAAGCTCTTGGAAGAGTTTGGCTCTATGGTTCTACTATTAGTCTACAACAATAATAATAATGTTTACGGTAGTGGCACATGATGATTGGTTGAGATTTATTTTCAACATCAAGAGAAAGGCCTGATTGGTAGTCTTGCTATTTTATGGTAATTCACATGGATTATTTCATCATCACAAAACTATGCAGTAACACTTGAGGGAGTATTCATTATAAGGATATTGTAAAGTGAAACCTATGAGATTTATGTGTCCATATTTCATGATTTGAGGTGACATGCTATTATATGAATGGTCAAGATTGATTAAAATAGATGAATGAGATTTGATTGAGATAAATTTATTAAATGATTGATTGATAGGGCTACTTTTAGGACTATCTTTATGTGAATGGTTGAGCTTTAAATACGTGTGGAAATGAATGGTGGAGATGTAAGATTAGTTTTTTTTTTTTTTAATAGTTAGTGGTGTGGCTACTTGAATTATTCACTTATTTATTTATTGCTAGTAGAGAAAATAAATTATATTTATTTGGGAATAAATAGATTAAATCAAATAATCAACTAGATAATAAAAAATATTTAGTTAATTAGTGAAAATATATTACTTTATCTATTTTGGATGAATGAGAGAAATTAGGCTAATTAAATAAATAATTAAAATTATTTAATAATTATTAATGTGGTGATGACATGGTGTTAAAAATGATGTTAAAGGGTGATTTTAAGATGTGGTAAGTGTTTATAGTACCATCTACACGTCATATAAATGAATTTCGTGATATATAACATCTACAAAAATAAACATGTGAATCCATTGTGTCATATCCATCAAATAATCTACATATATTCATTAATATTGCACATTGCATTCATGTAAAGCATAAATTATAATATGTCATTCATAATAATATACATACATAAAATCAAAAAATAGATTCTAAGCTAAACCATATACACAAGAGATAGCAAAGTATAGACGTCAAATGTAAGTTATTTGTAGTTATATCAATTCTTAAAAAATAGTTTTGCATCAAGAACGTGATAAAATTGATATATTATACTACATGATGTGCTTAATGGGAGAAGGAATTATCAAGATCCTTAGACATGGATGTAAGTCATAGAACCTCTAGGACTCCTACTTCATCATGTTATCTTCTAGTCTACCATGTTTGACCTTCATTTTTATTTATTTTTCTTTTATAGTAATTATTTTCTTTTGTTTTATGTTTTCCTTCATCTCGCCTATAGATTGAAGTGAGTTGAATCAAGTATACACCTATTTACTTATAGGTCTAGTTGTGGGATGAAAACATATAGGAAATTGTAGGCCCCACAAGCTTATTTTTGGGAAACCATAGTTTGCTTTTATGTAGACTATCATACCCAAGGGGGAAATATGTAAGTACCCATATTTGGATGGATTTGAATATCATTTGATGATGAATTGGTGGTCAAGTGAACACCCCACATGGAATTCTTATTTCTCATAGCTATTTTCATCTTGATGGAAGTCCCCTTAGTGTTATCATACCATTCCTCATTTGTTCTTCCCTTGTATTTTTTATCTTCCTAGAATTCCTAACCTTCTCATAATTTGAAAAATTAAAATGCTACCTTGAGTTACAAGGGAACCTAAGACACCTTAGTGTCACCCAAGTGACCCGTGTTAAGCTGCAAGGTCACCCAAGTGACTAGTACTAGTAAGAGGGACAAACTATACCCTAAAATGGGCAATCCTGTCATCTTTTGGCATGACCACAAATAACTCAAATTTTCTTATTTTTCTCCATGTAGTCCAAAATTTTATATTTTTTAGAGAGAGGCAACATGTTTTATTTCCTTATTTTTTCTTTCTTTAAATTTGAGCTTGCTTTCCCTCTTTGGCTTGATCTTACCTCTCCTCCTTTCCTGTATAACCTCCATTCTCTCTCATTTTAAGGGAGAGAATTGAAGAAGGGAATTTTGTACACATAATCTTTCAGTGAATTCAAAGGATATGTTCTCCCCATTGGATATAAATATTGGGCTACCCCTACAATTCTTTCTTACAATTTCTACACCCCTTATCAAGCATTGGATCACCTTAGGAGATTGGAAGCCTTTCTATATAGAATCTCAAATCCTCTTATTTAGTTACTACAAGAAGTTAATACTTTCTTCCTCACACTTGCACATCACAAGAAGATAATATTACCTTCCTCACCAATCCTAATCATTTCTTTTAATCAAGTCGAGTACCCCAAGGTTGGAAGAGGAGAAGATTATTTAGATACAAAAATTTGGACCCTCTGCGAACATCAATCATAACAGTTGCAAGGAAGTTGATTCATCTTCTAGGTTATTTTAATTTCAAAGTAATTTCATTTTCTTAGTAATCATATCACTTATCCTACCTAATGACTATAACATTTTATTATTTCTTATTAGTTTAGTTTAAATTTATTTTTTCTTTCTTAAGTGATGGTAGATCTAGATTACCTTCTTATTTCAATAAGCTTCATTTACTTTTAATTACATCTCAAAATTATAAAATCACAAAAATATTATGTAGCTTGCATGTAAAAGTCATATAGTTAGTAAAAAAAAAACTTCATTTTATAAAAGAAAAAAAGAATTAGAGTATTTTCTTTTCTTGCATGCATATAGTTATATACTCAAAAAATATAAAACAAAACAAAATGACACATAAAATCCTTGATTCTATCCCAAGGCCAACAATGGTGTCGAGAAATCACCAAAAAAAATATTTAATGGCATCATTTGAATTGTCGAACAACACATTTAACACAACATCAAAAAAATAACCAAACAAAGCAACTCCAAAAAATAAGGAAAAATACACTCAAATTCACTCCTAGCTTGGGTTTTCACATCAAATATGTCTAGATATTAAGGGAAATTAGATTGAGTTAGTTTTGGACAAGATACAAGAAAATGTGTCCCTTCCTAGGCACACTTGAGAAGAAAATGAATGATTACAAATAAGGGAAGAATCTTGCATAAAGGAAAATTCCTTTTGGATAGAGCTCATTGAACATATTAAATTTCATCTTGAAGTAATAACACACCAACACACCTATAGTCACATCTAATCAAACAAAACAACATGATAATCCACCATATGACACCCATTCCTCACAAATGAACAAGCCTAATGGTGTGACCCATATCAACAACACTACCACTCACCAAACTTCCCAAATTTGAGAAGAGTGTAGTCAAGTCAACTTTACATAGCTTGACTAGATTTTTCCACGAGTGGGAATATATTGGGTCTTGGCCTTTAAGCAAGGACATAATGAAACGTGATATTATGATTCCACATAATCACTTTCAGGGTGAGGTAGATTTATAATATCATAGACCTTCTTGTGGGTTGTACCACTTTATAACCCTATACATGGGGTTATCATTTTTAAATTTAGATTGTCTTCATGTTGTGTAGATTGAGAGGACAACTGTGGTTTCAACTCCTAAACAACCCTACACACATGTTTCCTCTCATTTTAGCTCATGTTGTATAGATTAAGGGGGTTATGCCAATT
>VDFB02263471.1:0-29660 GCA_007258455.2 Sequoia sempervirens
AAAAGAAAGAGGCAAAACAAAGAAATCTAGAAGCATAATTATAGATATTGTCAAATTGTTCCCACAAATACAAGACATTTCTACGAGCACATATCTAACTCTAATCTACAAGCTCAACCCTCCATAATAAAAAATATAACTCTAACTTTGAAACAAACTACAAACTACCATCATCTATCCTTAATCTCAAGACATCTAAATTTCAATACCATTAAAATTTTCATTCATTATTTATTCATAAAATTAAACATAATTATGTATTATATTTATCTCTATAATTTCACATATGTTATTTTTAGCCAATGGGCTACATATAGTGTGAAATTTGAGATTGAAACAAGTCTCACACTTGCAAACCACTGTTGAATCATCAGAAAAAAAGTTTTAGCTATTATTTAATGGTAAACCAATTTTTGTTTAATGGTAAAAGCCTCCAAAATATTAGGTAAAGCCTCCAAAATCTCACTTATCACTTAAAAGCTAGATAAATATTGATTTGACAACTGGATGGGAACATTTTTATTTCCATTTACATTTTATGGCAACTTTCTTTTTCATTTGCATTGCTTTATGTTTTAAATTTGTAAGAAAATATTTCATAATCAATAATATTTAATTTCTTTAAGGAAAAAATCTAGATTTGTCTAAGTTTATTTCATTCCATTATTTAACATTTATTATTAATATCAACATATAAATATATATATATATATCTAATAAATTTATATTTTAAACATAATTGTTGTTATTACAAATTAAGTATATCTAATAGCATATCATAATCTAAATGACATTCAGCATATGAACACAACATACATCAACGCAGTGAGAGAAACATTCCTACACAAAGCTTATAACAGAGTTAACATAAAGTCATTCATCAAGGCATTCGATGCAAAGACAAGGCACGCACTTTGTTTGACAGAAAACTTCAAGTTCAGCAGATTTGACAGGTTACAAACGGAAGCAAGAAGGCTATTTACATCTCTACAGACTTCTATGTTCGAATATTGTTGCTATAACAGGTTGCCTAAGGGACCAGGGACATTATTTGAAATTTAAGCACTGCAACAATGATAGGTTGCTAAAGGTTTCAGGGAGACAATTAATTCTGTCCACGATCCAAAGTCTAAACACTACAGCTGTGGTAGGCTGCCAACGGTATTAGGGAGATTATGTAAATTTAGATTACCAGACTATGCGAAGGAGCTCATCTAAACACTATATCCAATAACATCAATTTCTCTCAGCTTCGACTGAATGGAGGTAATTGGCAAAGGCTTGAAACATTGTGCAGACCAAGAGAATTAAATAATCTGCTCATTGGTCCTCAATTTCTTCACTTGAACAATTTGCTCATTGACGGCATCAGAGAAGACACACGAACCAAGCTTCCTCCAAGTTTGAGATGGTTACGGTTGCAAAAACGTGAGAAGCCATTTTCCTTTAGTTTTGACAGGTTGACAAGTATATAAGAAAGTGAATACAGGAATTTGGAAATATCGCCATCTACTTGCATTATTGTCAAATCTCAAATGTTATCAGCAAGGCTGAAGGGAATGAGAAAGGTGAGGTGCAAATATGTGACTCAAGAGCAGGAGAATAATGTACAACTCTTCCTTTTTGAACTTTACACATTTCTGTTTGGCAGCGAGTTTTCCAGAGACGTGCTCAAGTTTGAAGTTTGAAAATTAACCTTCACCACTATGGACAAAAGTTATTTCCGAGGGCAACCACTGCAGTAGATTGCCAGCAGAAATAAGCAGGTTATTTAAACTTTTAAATTCCCTATCTGTTCAGGTTATTTAAAACTCATAATTTTCTTTGTGTGAAAATTATGAGTTTTAACGAAGATGTGAGGTTTTGTGGATAATTGTTCTATGATTTTTAGTAGAATATAATATCTTGAGGTTAAAATGCAACTTGAATTATTGGTACTAATGTGCATTGTTCTATGGTAGCTTTTGATTTACAGGAAGTTGGCTTCAGAAAGCATAGTGACGAAGGTAATGTAATTGTAATATGCAGGTATAGATACTTATAATGTCAAGTAGTAATTAATTTTGATACAGTATAGGAATTAGATTTATGGTTAGTATCCTTATACAAATATTTCCTAACTAATAAGAAGCAAATTGTTTACGAGTTACTAGAATTGTTTTTATTACTATGTGTTGTTTAGTGGGAGGGACAGTGTGGTATCACTCGCTCGCGAGTGCCCTACTATGCTGGGAGTTCCTCTCACGATGTATTTGTGATATATATGTATTGTGCACAACGTTTGTTTGCATGCAGGATTGCAGGAATTAAGTCTCGATTCCACCTGCATTGTCAGGACAGGGCGAGCATCATAAACACCCAATGGGATTGATGTGGAAAATAGGAACTGACAAGAAAGTTTCCCCAACCCAGTTCGTCATCTGCCCTTGTGTTTGTCAAATTGGTCTGGTTGCAATCCCGTCACCATTTTTGTTTTGGTATCCTTTCCTTATTTTTGGTTTGTTTAATTTTCATGGCTTACTTGATGACGTTTAAATGATGTTTTAATTTATGGTGTCGATGTGCTTAGGATCATTGATATTGTTGTGTTACCATGTTTTTGATTGAGCTTGACTTCCAGGAGTAAGTCAAATTTTAAGGGGGGGAGGATGTAATACCCCTCCGTGTCGGTTGTTTTGAACTTGTGTGTGAGTTTCTGTGTGTGCTTCATTGATTACTGTGTTATTTGATTATGTGGAAAATATAATATGTTAGTAATCATGTTTAAATAATTAATTCATAAGTGATTTGCAAGGTTATTTAAAATATGATTAGAAATTAAAGTAATAATCAATTAAATTAAATCAAATGATTTAGAACAAATGATTAATCAAATTAATTCGTTAAAAGTAAAAGTGATATTATTAGATAAATTGATTTAAATTTGTTATGAACAAATAATCTTGAAAAGATAATTATTATAATAAGAAATTTAATGGATACTTATTTAGAATCTTGTAAATGGTTTATTTTTAATTATTCTAATGTGGAAGTAATTAATTAATAATGTATTGTGGAGATAATGAATATATGTTCAAATGAAAGTTCAATTTTGAGGATTTAAATTTATTTAATTTTAATCATATGCATGAAAAGGCAACAAAAAGAATTAAGGATTAAATATTATTTTGTTTTATTTCTTGAAATGTGACTTTTGGTATTCTTTGGAAGAGGAAACAGAAGAGGCTTCTTGTGTGAGATTTTATTTATTTTTGGATTGGGAAGGGGGTGATATTCTCTTTCCAACAGATTTTGGGAGAAATTTGGCAGGCAATTTTTCTGTTGTAGTGTGCATTCTTTTATTATTCTGGGAATTCATTGAGGCATAAGATTGGAGTTGAGGGGAAGATCTTGGAACTGCTACGGGAAACATTCGTTGGCGGAGGATTGGATCAGCAAAAGGGATAGAGCTTCTACAGGTCTTCTTCAAACACAGGACGCCAAGTTCCTTTCTTATTTATTTGCTGTAGCATTAAATAAAGTAGCAATTGATTGGATATGTTTCGCTGTGCATGAAATTTTCATCTGAGAATCGGGATTGTTGTTTGTTAAAATGGAATTTGGTTGGGTTCTAGACTGTCAATTATTAGATTGAAATTTTTGGGAGATTGGGACTGTTGTTTATTTAAATGAAATTATTTGTTGGGTTTTTACGGTTGATTATTAAAATGAAACTGTGTTTGGAATTCTGGAATTAACCAGTACTGTAACTTGGTCGGGAAAATATAATAACCCAACTTAAGAATAATCTCTCACTGGGAATTTGGGGTTGTGTAAATTCTCACTTGTAGATTAATTTTACAAAAATTATTTTGTGTATAAATTTATGTTGAAACAGTAACTTGTGCTATTTCTCTGTATTCGAATTGTATACATTATATATATATATATATATATATATATATATATATATATATATATATATATATATATATATATATATATATATATATATATATATATCGATATATATGTATATATATGTATACAGATATATATATATATAATTGTAGATATAAAATAAAAAGAAATAAATTAATTAATTAAAAAAAATAAAAAATTAAAGTTCAAATTTCTTGTTGTTTTAAAATTGTTTGAATTTATTTAAAATTGCTAGGGTGATGGTTCGGCCCGGCATACCACCACCCGGCCAGCCAGGGTTGAAGCGGTAGCTCACGGACTACCAGATCCGTCGGACGTGGCCTGGAACTGTCCATCCTAGCCCTACTCGACTGAATTCTCGTGACTCACGTCGCAGCCTTCCTGTTTGTTTTTTGGGACTTACTCCCATTTAAAATTATATATATTTCTTTGTTATTAAAACGGGATTTCTTTATAGTTTTAAATTCGCATGTAAACTTTTTTAAATATATATATGTAAATATATATATGTATATATATATATATATATGTATATATATAATTATATATATGTATATTCATTTCGCTGATTTAACTATAAATTTATCAGTTAATTCTGTCTGAATTCAGTTTGCCTATTTTTCTTGTATGATTTAAATAAAATTTTATTATTAGTAAAGTTATGGAAACAGAAAGGAACTTTTATTAATTTGTTAAATTGTGAACTTGAATAGGAAAAGGGCAATTTGTGAATATATTTATATATAAGCATTGATCGTTTTATTTTAAATGTGTATAGGGTGGAAATAGAATTTAATATAGAATTGAATAAGTTATCTTTTCATTCTTATTCTGTGAAGTTGTAGTCTTGTAGACTTATTGGATTCTTAGGAAAGATCTATTCTATTTCTACCTTCCCTCCTCAAAAAGAATTTAAATATATAAATATGTAGTGGTTTTAAGATTTAAGATTTTAAGGTGGTAAGTTTTAGTATGTAGTTTATGTATTTAGAGTATTGTTATTATTGTCTTTTTAAAATATAAACAATTGGTCTTAAGTGGTTTTCACAATTAATCTAAATATTGGAAGTGAGTGTTATTTTAGTATGATGAAAGGAAAATGGAAATAATGTTTTGGACATAAGTAGTTATGAAATAATAATGAGTTAACTATCCGGCTATTAAGTAATTTTCAATTATGTTGATAGATGAAAAGAGAAATTTAACTGTATGGACATGACTAGAGATTGATTAAGGTTTTCTTGAATTGGATAGTTTATTGGTGAAATGGGATTGTAATCTTTTGAAAATTGACTTCCTTTATATTCATTTAATGGTTGATTTGTAAGTTCTCTTACTTGTGATGGTTATCATGAATTGTTTTAGTTAATTGTGTAATGTAGATGGAAAAGTTGTAAAGTTATTTAGCTCTGGTCGTTAATTGATTGGTTAATAAATATTGTTCTCGATTGAATTTTTGGTTGTTGTTTATTATGTAAGTGTTTTGTGGAGTTGTGAGTGGGTGAGTATCTAAGGTGTTCTTAAATTTGGTGCCTTGGATGCCTGGTTGCATGCTTTTACCTCTGTTGTTGAAGGATTGTTTTTGGATGGTTCCATGTTGGTGTGAATGCCTTTGGAGGTTAGTTTTGATTCAAGGAATCCTTTGTCATTTAATTTGTGTTGCAATGTAACTGGGAACTCATGTTTTGGTTTATGAGTTGTGGATAGTTGATCTTCTTGAATTTCTGATTTATTTTGTATCTAAGTTGATTATGTAGTCTGGATGGAGTTGTTGATCTTATTTTTAATGTATTCACTCATTATATTTAAATTGAAAATAGTTCTTGTGGCCTTGCAATTATTGTTGTCATTGCTATGATTTTGATTTTATGAAGGTGATTTGCATACCTCTATAAGGGGGTTCTTGTGAGGAGAAAATTGAGGTCTCCCGTGGAATACCCAATTGATGGCTTTTGGTTTTATTAAGTGACTTCGTTGAATTAAAGGTTGATGTTCTTTTGCGTTTTCCCTTTTGAGGTGACACAATTGTTGATTTGCGGATAGGTCTTGATGAACCATTTCCCTTTTTATGGTTTTTCTGATTTACTCGCATATTTGAGGAAATTTTATCCTTGTGTTGGAATTATTGGAGAAAAACTCTTGATGCTTTATTCTACCCTTGTTTGTGGGTTTTCATTCTTTTGGCTTCCAGAGGCTTGAGGTGATTGACTTTTGATGTTCTCCTTCTTTATGTGCCCTTGATGTGGCAAGTGGTTTGGTTTCATGATTTTGAAAGGGTTGTACGGAATTGTTGAGACTTTGATTATGTATTTATAGCGAGATGGGTAATGCCTCGCATGATTCTCTATTGTGACTCTTGGTTCAAAATTATGATGGTACAACCCTTGGTTTTTTTATGTTGTTGGGTCTCTAGGGAGAGTGGCTCCTCGTGGGGGCCGGCGCCCCGTTTAAGGGGAAGAGCACAGGATAACCCACGAGTGAGTTAGTAAACAAGTGAAAACCTAATAATTAACTTAGAAGGGTTGGGTAGTAATATCATTATAAGATTAATAAAATGGATGCCTCGTCTTCATTAGTGCTTCCATAGACTAATGGAAGGCTGAGAAGGCCGTGGTTGGCAAGGTCGTGACCTCATCTTCACGAGAGGTCTACGGCTCTGCATGAGTCACCCTATGGACCGGCGCCTCCAGTTGGGAGGATGAGCACAGGACAGCCATAGATGGGACCAGCACCTCCAGTTGGGAGGAAGAGCACAGGAAAGCCCATGTAGGACTATGCGATGACACTCTCCCCTAGTTGCCCATGTGTTTTACTTTATTGTGTTCCTCTGGAAGTAGGTTATGAGAGTTGGTTTAGATTGTTGGCTATATTGATTTAAATTGATTATTGTATTAATACATCTTTAGTATATTTTGTGGTCTTGTATGATCTCATTTATATTTGATTTACGATCTTGTATTCTTATGGAACTGTGTTATGATGTTTAATTGCAATTTGGAATTGTATTTATTAATTCAGTTTGTTTTGGAAGTGTTTCATGATCATTCTTTGGTTACTTGATATTGGTCATTGCTTTGATTTATGTGATGAGATTTATGATTTTGAGTTATTTTAATGACTCTTGGATGTTGTGGATTAAGTCCTTGTAATTCTTGAGTTTTATGATACTTTTGTATGGCGTTGAGTCTTGTGATTCCGTGTTTGGATGTTCTTGGTTGAGGACTCTTCTTGTCAGCTCCTAGCACAGGGGGTGGGTCTTCGGACTCACATGGTCGGGTGGAACGTGCTAAGCACCCCATTGGGTCCCCAGTCGAGGATCAAGAGGTGTGGATTGGTGTGTTTGCAGCGACTCCAGAGTTGTACTTGTCTTGGAGCCAGTTATGATGCTTTGTATTCATCCCTTCTTTTGTATCATGATTCTTGTTGTATAGTTTCCGTTCATGGTTTGGAAACACTTTTGTATCATTGTACTTCTTAAACATTGTACTGTAATGTAATATTAAACCCAATGTGGTTATTGGCCATGGCAGTTATTATTGTGTTGAGTTAATTATGTATATGTTGTACTTACTCAAATGGTTTCTTATCAATGATTATCATGTATACATTTGTTAATGGTTACTTTGTTATGAATTATATCTTTGGTTTTATTCTTTATTGTCGTTGTGTGGATCTCAGTCTCGTAATGACTCTTCGTGTACCCCAAAGGATGTATGTGCTAATAAATCTTCCTAAATGAAAATCATGTTATGATTTAATGTGTATGTTATGTTTACTTTAAAAAAAAATTGTGTTGTAATTATTGTTTATTTGTCCTTTGGGGTTCGCACGACGGGGCGTTACATCCATCAAAAAACAAAATTCAATTTAAGGAAAAACTCTTTAGTTTGAATTTGACGTTGAAATGACATGCAACTAGCATAACTATGCAGACGTTTTTCAAGCATATTTAAAGTAAATTTAAAGTAGATTTAAAAATGGTTTTAAATCAATTTGATATTATATTCACTCTAAAATACTTATTTTTATATCATAATCAATTTTGTAATGATTTCATTTCTATTATTATTAATACTAAAATTTAATATTAATAATTATAATTAATTTAATTATAGTAATTATTATAATAAATTAGTATTTATATAACATTATTATTTATATAAAATACGTCAAGAGTTATCCTTCTTGAGCACTTAATTTTCATCTATTTTTTTCTCATTACAATAGTATTTCATCATTCATATTATAATTATAAATATTTTTTTATTTTATAATATATATTTATACATTATTTTTATTTTGAATGTTAAAAAGATAAATTAAAGTAAAATAAAAATAATTATGCAAAGAGTTATGTTGAGAGGTATATTACGCAAGTGGTAATGTTGTTTTTTTAGATTTTAAATCAAATTAATTAAAAAAATAAATTAAAACTAAATTCTTAGTGTCATTTAATAATTTTTTAAATTTTTAGGGTGAACATTTATTTATAGTAATAACATAAATATATATTTTTTAATAATTATAACAAATTTCAATGTATTTATTTATATTTTTTTGGTTTATTTTTCAATAGTGTTTTTTTTGTTTGTTTATTTTTCAATAGTTTTTAGTTTTTTTCTTTGTTTTCAAAGCAGTTTTAAAGCTATTTTATTCACAAATTCATGAAGACCTCTATTAAAATAAATTAAAACTAAATACTTAGTGTCATGTAATAAATTTTTAAGTTTTTAGAGTGAACATTTATTTATAGTAGTAACACAAATATATTTTTTATAATTATAAGAAATTTCAATGTATTTATTTGTAAAAAAAATTGTTTATTTTTCAATAGTGTATTTATTTTATTTTTATTTATTTTTCAATAGTTTTTAAATTTTTTTGCTTTATTTTTAAAGCAGTTTTAAATCTGTTTTATTCACAACTTTCTTTAGATGTTCTTATATTTGAATTCATGAAGACCTTTATTAAAAGAGGTTGTTGAATCATAACCATTTCAAAACTTCACAGTTGCAAGTTTGGCTTTATTCTCCTAGAGTTGGATTTCTCGCAGGTTTGATTTTACATTTTTTTGGATTCACTTGAATTTAGCTATCGCAAATTTGGCTTTAGTCCTATTGAAACCAATTCCATTGTTATAATTTGTTGTAGCAAAACAAAACAAAGATTCAAGGAGTCATAAGGTTTATTGTTTTTTATTTGTGGTTGTTTTATTATTAAGTGGGATGGAAAGTCTCCCAAGTTAAGTTTGTTGGATTTTCTATGGCTCATTTGCTTTGGAACTTGGCAAGGTTACATTTTCTTAATACGCGCTAGAATCAAAACTAGGGTTTGGTTACCTTATCTTGTATCTTTGTGAAGAAAATACATAAATTTAATATTTGATCTTATCTTAATTGACAATTGTATCACATTTGTTTAAAGAAGAAATTGGACATATGTATTGAAAATCAAATTATAATTAATTTATTAGTCAATTCAAGTTTCACTGGGAACTCATAAGACAACTAAGCATCTTTGCGTTTAACCTCTAATGTGATATTGAGACTTTTCTGGCTTTATTTCACTATTTAGTATTTTTGCCTGATTTATTTTGCTCATATATTATTTGATTGATTCAAACGGTGATAGCATATGGGCAGTTTACTATTGTTTTGAATTAGTTGATGAAAATAGGTGCCTCGAGAAAAGATAACTCTCGGTGTATTTTATATATATATATATATATATATGTATGCTAGTTGTTTAATCTAGCCACATACAAATACAATTTGCATGCACAAATATATAGTTGCCACATGCAACTACAATTTGCATGCACAAACACGTACTCTCTAACATATTAACATACATATAGTTGCCACATGCAACTATAATTTGCATGTGTAATCACATACTCTCTAACATATTAACATACATATAGTTTTCTCTAGATGCAAGTGCTAATTAAATATTTAAACTTACAATTCATCTTTATTAATCTAAATTAATTTGTGTACATTAAGTTAAATTAAATTAAAAAATATATTTTACTTAAATTCAACTCTCTAAACTTTATCTTTTAAAATTAGAATATATTCACATATTTTTATTAGTGTATAAAATATAGAAGAAAAAATTAATCTATAATGTATATATATCAAACAAATTTAATTACTAATAATAGAAATCATAATTAATATTTTGAAAGTGTCAATTCTTTAATTCCCAATAGACTCCTAAACATTAGACCTATCTCCTAATGAATCTACCCTCTATACAAGGGAGAGGGGCCCAAAGTGGGGCAGTCAAACTTTGGAGGTCCACATAGTAGTCCATGTGGACCAAACATCACCCTGCCACTTGTGTATCTGCCAATGTATTTTTTTATAAAATTTTGAGCACCCTGCCACCTGTCAAGCACCGATTCATCTGACCTGTTCAAAATGGGCCCATTTTTCCCTCTGCTCAAAAGTGGAGCCCATCTACCTCCTTAATCAACAGACAAATCTATGTGCATTGGATCAGACGAACACGTGGCTTCAACAGCCTCACCACCCTAAACGAATAGTTTAGAGCATTAATCGCTCATCACCTCCTTCATTACCTCCACTAACCAACTTTCCTTACACTTCCCTTTACATTTACTCAAACTGTCAGGTGCGTAAATTGGAGATCAAGGTTCATTTAATGCTCCAAATTCTCACATATCCCAATCACTCTCATTTCCTTTGTTTGTGCTTATTCTAGGGGGTTCGTTTGGTTATGCACCCATACTAGTACACCTCTCCACAATTCATTGTTTAGCTCTCCACGCTTCTGTGTTCGACTTTGCACTCTCAAGAGCTCCCTTTCTCTTTTAGGTGAGGTTTTTAGCCTCACTCAACTTGTACCAATGTCTTACAATACAACGATATTCCATGCACTAATATATCATCATGTTTGATTTTAGCACAAACTTTCATTGTGCAATTTTTTCTTTGAAAAATATTAATAGTAGCAACTTTTGGGGAGGGTTTCACTAGTTTTCATTTGGTAAATAGAATTCCATGCACTCGTTATCTTTTGTTCTTCATTGAATGATGTTTTAACTAGTTTTTCATTATTATATGATTCTTTTGACAAAATATGGAAAGGGTTTTATTGGTTTTTGCCAATGCACTTCTATTTTGAACTAGGCTTAAATGGTTTAACTGGTTTATCATGGAAATATGCAATGGGTTTAAATGGTTTTTCATTATTACATTGTTATTCCAAAATATAATGTTGGTTATTGGTTTTAATATGAAAATACCAACAAGTTTAACTAGTTTTTATTATTACATTGAATAAGGTTACTAGTTTAATATGGGAACATGAAAATGGTTGCTTTTTTTAATTTTGATAGGGTTTTGGTGGTTCAAAATTATAGGGTTTTCTGCCATGCACTTGTATTTGTGTGTTTGTCATTGCACAAACTTTAACTATGCAATTTCCCTTCAATATTTGTTTGTTATTCCCAAATATGAAAATGATTTGACTGCTTTTCATTTCAAAGATATTTTTCCTTGCAATTTTATTATTTTGTTCTTCCTTGCATAATAGTTCACTCAAAAAAAACACTTTTTTATATTTGATTCTTGCTTACAAGTATGTAAAGGGTTTCAGTGGTTCACAATTAGAGAGTTTTTTGCCATGTACTTGTATTCATGTGTTCATCATTGCACATACTTTAACTATGCATTTTTCCTTTAATATTTGTTTGTTATTCCCAAATATGAAAATGGTTTAAGTGCATTTCATTTTAAAGAATTTATGCCTTGCAACTCTATTATTTTATTCTTCCTTGCACAATACTTTCCCCAATCCTTAACAATTCAAATTTACCACCTATTTTATGTTTTCTCCCTGCCAAATCACTAGAGAGGCCTACAAACAGAGATAAACATTGAAAGAAGCCTTATCTCTTCAAAATATACACAATATACTTGGATGATTTGATCCATGCACATCATGTATGTCTTAAACAGATAAGACTTATATGTATGTATATATCTTTGTTCATCCTATTACAATAGAAAGGCGTGTTCCTATTAACTTTAGACTCCTTTCAATGTATATCACTTTCATATAAATAGAGAGTAAGTGTTGAACAATAATTCACTCTACAATTTTATTTTTCTACTTCATTCATACTACGAAATATTCTTTCTACTTCATTCTTTTTCTACTAGGTATTTGTGTAACACCCTGCCACGCAACCCCAAAGGAAACTAATACATCAAAAATTTATGGCACAACATTTTTGTTTAAAGAAAAACATAATGTAAGATGAACATTTACATACATCACTTGAAATGAAACTATACATGTACAACATATGACTAAGTCCCTTGGGGTTACATGACTGCATCACATTATAACCATCACACTAATGAATCTAATTATAAATATTTCCACAGATATAAAACCACTAAGGAAAGCTCACTATGAAATAATAAACACTTTAAAAAAATACAAAGATCAATATACATTATAGTTATGATAAACATCCATCAATGATCATAAGGTAATATCATGAACATGGACAATAAATTTGTGACATAAAGATACATCGATCATAGGTTACATTAATACAATGATACCTCCCAACATGAATGGGAATAGTACAATATCATGGAATGATACAAATGAAACGAATGAGTACAAAGCATCAAATCTGGATCCAACTCAAGTACACCTCTAGAGTCACTACAAATGGTACAACTTTGCATGACTTGATCCTCGGTTGGGGACCCAATGCGGTGCATAGCACGTTCCACCCGACCACATGGACCCAAAGGCCCAGCCCCCGTGTTAGGAGATGACAAGAAGGACCTCAACAAAAACCATCAAGAAATACAATATTTACAAGACTCCATGTCTTAAGCAACAATAACACAAGAAAACATCCAACACAAGGAACATTCAACACAAGATGCATCCAACTCAAGAAACAACCTGACACAAGATACATTCATCTCAAGAAACAACCAACACAAGATACATCCATCTCAAGAAACAACCAACATAAGATACATCCACTTCCAGAGGTACAAGAACAATGAGAGGGGAACAAAGTCATACAAGGTTGTTAAAGGGTGGAGTGTCATCGCATAGGTTGTCACAAGTTACCCTAGTGTAACCTTCCTAGGTTGCTGGGGCCCATCCTAGCTTACCCTGGTAACCTCTACTGGTTGTCGGACCCAATGCACACTATATGGGATCAACATACCTTGCAAAATTACTATGCAAAGGAAAGGTAGTTGATCTTGCCATTCTAAGCTTTCCCACTCATCCCAAGCCTAAACGAGCATTTGGGCCCATGAGTGAGGCTACATTATCTGAATTAATGTGTGGAAGCTACCCAAACCCCCTAATTAATTAATTATCACTTGATTAAACTCCCAATGAGTTACCCTAGACCACCCACTTTGGGTGTCAGACCCTCGTTGAGATCCACTCCCCAACTAACAACAAAATCTCATAATCACAAACGGGCAAGCCAACATGCACAAACTATCAAGTCCAATCAAATAACCACAAAACATGAGGCATGCAACACCTCACACAATATTTCCATTATAAAACCATTTCTATAGTGCAAGGCTCAAACCCACATAAAAAAAATCCAAGAGTAAAGGTCAACCATCATCAAAATAATAAAATCATGAAACCACCCTCTTTCAAGTGAAACAACATAAAACTTAAATAAATACTTCAAGCTTGAAATGGGTTACCCAAGGCAGATCCTCCTAGGTCGCTGGTCACCATACCAACTCTTGCAAGTAAAAACCATACTCCACTCAGAACTTTGGAAGACTAATAATACAAAGGTATCTAATCGAAAAGGAAACAATATCCTGATCACAAAAAGAAGTCATTTAAATCCCATAATTCTCTAAATGACAAGAGTAGTATAAGAGTGGTAATATCAATTTCAATACAAAATCAACAACAAAATCCAAAAGTAAAACCAACCAGCAAGGCATCCAAGGGAAACCTCAATATTCTCCTCATAAGATACCCTTACAATTTGGCTAGTAAAAAAATCCTTAACAAAGTCAACAATCATGAAAATGATAGCAATCAACCAATCACAACTCAATCCAAAGGTCAACCCATTTAACTCAGTTTTCATAATCACTTACAATAATCAATGAACGACACGGTGCTCAATTCATGCAATCCTTGTATCACCAACATAAATACTCTATAGATAAAACATCACTTCTATTTTGAACAATAATCAATATTCACCCAAATTCAACAAATTCAAACACTTTACTCTATATAAACAATCAATCAAACAAATTCAAAAGAGGCCTTATTTTCTCATTTCATATTACTCACTAGACTTAACCATTGATTTCCACCATTAGATCAAGTTCCCGATATAGCTATCTTAAAGGAAACTATATTATAATCAAAACAATCATCTCTACCAAGAAAATGAGAAAAATTAATATTAAAAATTTCAACAACAATCACAATATTCCAATTATTCAATTCCCAAATCAATTTCAATAGCCCACTATTAAGCACTATAAAAATAATCACTATTCACTAAAATATAAAATAACCTATAACACGTGGAATTTTACACTCGTACAACTATATATCCAATATAAACGACCATTAAACATTATGCTATATCTACACCAATTCCCAATAATCGAACAAAATACATTGTTCCACATTCTCTGTTATTCTCAAGACTAATAACATGGTAACTTTATAAATCGACTAAAAACAATTATAAAAGAACCAAGACCCTCATTCATCTAAATAAAAGTAGGTCAACTTGCCATTGCTATTTTCCCTTTATTTTTGTTTAAATCAATGCAATTACTCTTCCTTTTTTACAGTAGCTAAAGAAAATTGTATTACCTATCGGGCAAGTTCAACAGCTCACCTATGCATATATGATATAAGCTATGGGAAAGCAAAGGTTGTTAACTGTGTGTACAAAGAAAGGTTGTGAGCAACCTAAGCAAAAATAGATGAGAATGAGATAAACATTTTGAATAGGATTATATCAGCACTGGAAAGAATGAAATGATATTAATATCCATAATTAATCTATTGATCAATGAGACTCGAAACAATTCTGGAAGTCCTTAATGTAGTATATGGTATTTTAAATCAATCAGATTATATCTATCGAAACTACATTAGAAAGAAGGATCAAATGAAGCAAAAATTCACACCTTAACTACGGTTTGAAACAGCGACTCCACTCCAGATCACAATGATTTTCCATCACTGAACACGGCATGCACATTATGAGACAATATATGAATCGAGCTTGAGATAAGCTATTGATAGATGCTAAAGTGTGAAAATACAGAGCTACTTGACTTGACTGGGAATTTGGTAACAGAGGCGGTGGAGTTATTCAAGAGTAACCAATGACTTGGAAATAAAACAAACCCCAGTTAATAGATACCGCCTATACCATGTTCACATGGTGTATGGTAAAGACATTGGAATATTGATAAAACAATTTCGAATCTCAATCAATATGTCGTACCAAGTTAAAAATAATTAGGATTTAAAGATTTCATTTGATATTTGCGAATATATGCCAAGTTCAATTCAAGTCTGATCTATCAACGGTAGAAGATCGGAACTAGAAACCCATGCATGGTGAACAGGGAATTAGATGATTAATGGCCAATACACTAAGTGCTTCAGGAGGTTAAAGTAAACATGAAAGACTGATACAAGGCCTTATCATAACACAGTGAAAGGACTAAATGATGTTGTTATATTACCCCATAGATGGTATCTTGGTTCTGTTCCATGAAGCCGCCATCAAGTGTGTTACTAGACAACAAGATGAGGGAATTTCTTTCATCAGGATGATTCCAATATACTCAGTCTCGGCATTAACACCGACATTGAAATACCCTAACAGAATTTATGTTAACAGAGGCAAGAAAATGTAAACAATGGAACCTGGGATTATCCGATTGGCTGGCTAAAATTCTATGCCGAGTCTAAACTCCAAGCTACATAATCCTATTTCTTCAAAAGCTCCAATCTCCCCTCCAGTAAATCCATTAGATTGAAAAAGGATTTTCTATTTCCACCAACGACAGAATCCCAAAAACCCTCTCTGGAAAACCTTATTAATCTCCGAAAAGACCCCCCCCCGCCCGCCAGCCCAAAAATTACTTCTTCTTTTATTTTTTTATTTTCCCACTTTTCAACCTACCACTCATTAGTGTTGTTGCTAAAATAAGAACTCTATTAATCCACACGTTCCTCTCCATTATGCTTTCCTTTTAAGAAGTGTAACTGCTTCTTTCTGCATGCCACTACTTTTCTTTCTCGGCATGCATTGGAGGGATTTTCTTTCTGCACCATCAACCATTAAAAATTAATTATGAAACCAATTTTATAATACTTTATTTATTACCATATCGTTATTATCACTTATTTATTTTATTTCTTTCAACTAGATTTGTTCTAATTTATTTAAACCTAATAATTTACCTTCTAATTCCATTTGCACAAAAATATAATTAACGTATTTATTTTTATATCTCTTTATTAATCAAAATTTTAATCTTTTTAAACCAAATAAATTATTAATAATATTTTATTTAATCAAAGCAACATTAATAAAACAAATTAAAATCAAATAGTACCCGACCTCCCACGGAAAACAACACGATGACAACAAGGATGGAGGGGCACTAGAGTTTGACCGGTTGTCCTTTATAGGGTTTTTTTCCATGCACTTCTATTTGTATGTTCATCATTGCACAAACATTCGCACTACAAATTGTTTTTTATATTTGTTCTTTATTCCGAAATATGAAAATGGTTTGAGTGGTTCTCATTTCAAAGATATTTTGTCATGCAATTGTATTATTATGTTCTTATGTATGTACATATATGTACTCATTATATATGTAATTATATGTGTGTGTGTGTGTGTAATTGTATATGTAACACATATGTATATATATGTAATTGTATAGGTATATGTATATATACATATGTAATTGTATATGTATACATATATATATATGTAATTGTATATATACATATATATACATATATAATTGTATATGTATATATATACATATATATACATATGTAATTGTATATGTATATATAATAAGGTTGTTGTTTTAGGGAAGTGTTTCCTACAAGTATATAAATGTATATGTATATGTATATGTATATAATTACATTCTTTCCCCACCCTAAACGACTAGTTTAGAGCAGTAATCGCTCGCTGCCTCCTTCGTTACCTCCACTAGGCAACTTGTCTTATGCATCCCTCTACACTTACTTGGACTGAGAATCACCTAATTCGGAGATCAAGGTTCATTCAATGCTCCAAATTCTCCCATGTCCCTCTCATTATCATTCCTTTTGCTTGCATTTTTTTTGGAGTGTTGTATCTATATATGTGTGTGTGTGTATATATATATATATATATATATATATATATATATATATATATATATATATATGATATATATATATATGTATGTATACATATATATATATACATACATATATATATATATATATACATACATATATATATATATATGTGTGTGTGTGTGTGTGTGTGTACACATATATGTATATATATATGTGTGTGTGTGTGTACACATATATATGTGTATATGTGTGTGTGTGTATGCCAACCTATTGTTGCTACATGTCCTTTCTCACAATGGGGCTTAAACCTCATTGGCAAGATACATCCTACATCCTCAAATGGTCATAAATTCATAATCACTACCATTTAATATTTCACTAAGTGGGTTGAAGCCATACCTATGACCTATGTTACAGGGAAACAAATTTCCAAATTCATACTCTATTACATTACTTGTTGCTTTGGCATTCCCACTTCCACAGTCACAGACAATGAACGTCTCTTCAAAAACTAAGAAGTTTGTAATCTATGTCAACAATTCCACATTCAACATCATTTTTCCACTTCATATTACCCACAAGGAAATAGTCAAGCCAAGACCACAAACAAAACTATCTTAAGGATCCTAAAGAAAATGATCAATGAAGTTGGTTGTGATTGGCACTTACAACTTAATCCCACCCTATGGGGATACAGTACTAGCATCCACACACCTATTGGAGTCACTCCCTATTCCTTGGTATATGGTGTTGAAGCTATATTTCCAATAGAGGTTGAGCTACCATCATTGAGAATCCCCTTACAACACCTCATTGATGATGATGAATACCACATTGCACACCTTTAATAGTTGGAGCTTCTAGATGAGAAATGTTTAAATTGCCTCAACTATCTCATAGCATATCAGAGTAGGCTTCATAGATCATGTATAACAAGAAGATCAAGCCAAGAGAATTTCCATTAGATATTTGGTCATTAAGGAAAATCAGCGAAACAAGCAGGAACAGCATGCCCCCCCTGCGTGCCCCTCAAGCGTGACCGCGATGCTGCTCGAACGGATGAAGGATTGTGCGGTCGGTTTCAATCGAGCAGCATCGCGGTCACGCTTGAGGGGCACACAGGTCGCCTGATACGAATGCATGCAGTACACCGGATCGTTGTGCAGCGGCTCCCTCGCCTTCCTAGAACGGTCTCAGCATCGACCGAAACTCGCTAACACAGGCGGCACTGGTAGCCGTTCCAAACTCGTCCATGTCGTGCCCAAGTAGGGGACTTCGTGGGATACACTACATAGGAATCCTTTGTACTGCATGAGGCCGGCAAGTATGTCAAATTTCTCTCAACGAGCATCTTACTCGGTTGCCCCATTCCTGGAGTTGGATTTCCCGTAGCGGACTTAGGAACAGTTCGTTTAGGTCCCCACCCAGGAAACTTTATTGCTATGCGGGTGCTCTCTGGCATTCTCCCAACGGTCTCGGTAGCGGTTGCAGCTCGGAATAGGGGAGGGGCACTAGTAGCCTTTCCCCAACTATGTCGGGACCAAGTAAGGGATGACTCGGGAGCCGCCGTGTAGCGGTCTGGTGGCTTGGGCGGGACCAATTTTCGATTGCCTTCGGCGTGTGGTAAAAAGTCAGAAATCGGGGGGCTTGGACGTTTCTCGGTGTCATCCTACCGATGCCTGGGATTCAGAAAAATAGCTTATATAGGGGACATGTGTCATTCGGCATGTCGCCCCTGGGTGCCCCTCAAGCGTGACCACGATGCTGCTCGAACGAATGAAGGATTGTGCGGTCGGTTTCAATCGAGCAAGTTCTTCCTTATCTTGGAAATAATTATGAATAACACTAGAAAGAGATCCACTTGCATTCATTGAGCGCTGACTAGCCATTATAGAGACTTAGAACTTACTTGGAATCGCCTTAAATCTGTTCGTTGCTACAATTTCAGACTAACTGCTCACCCTTAACACACCTATCCTTCGGCTTCAACAGGGATTTACGGCCTTACTGCGGGTCCACAGCTACTGGTGATAGCTTCTTCCTTTCTGGACGTTACTCTTTTATGAACTCTTCTAACTCAATGAGGTAGTGCCTTTTCTAAGACCCAAACTATAGCCAAGATGAAGACTACAACTATGCAAACAATTTTGACAATCAAACTAATTCCAGATGGACAATATACTTCACGAAAAGTATCCTGAATTTGTGTTTCAATATCTGGCATTCTAAATAGGCTCCGATACCAATTTGCGGATAGTAATGGCAACTTTAAATTCCCTGATGTTAAGATATCAGATCTATATCCTGAAAAAGGCATTAAGGCAAAGATAATGAATAGTGTACGACAGTCTGAAATTAACTTGAAAGTTTCTGGTGTTGGTATATGTCCAGTTTATCTACCATTCTTACTTCTAGAAGATATCAAGAGATGGAAAGATAAAGGATTTTTTCATGTGCATTTTTCTTTGGTTGATATTATTCTTCATCCTCATTTTAATTATGACATAGGAGCTTAATACTTTGGAACCCTCATAGACACTAGATGTAGAATTTGGGATCAGGCAGTCATAGGACAATTCAGAGGGAGATTAGTAAAATCCTCTGATGAAAACAAAGGTGGTGATGCTATAATGTCTGTTAGACCAAATTTCACCATAAACCTTGATGACAAGTATGTCCAATCTGCTTTCTGCCTTCTCTTACAAGTTAAAGGAGTTGTTCTACAACCTGATTCAGTCTATGCTACAATAGGTGGCAGATGTGTGTATAGATTACTTAACACTATTTTTCCTCCTTCCAATTTTCCAGCGGGGGTAAGTTATACAGAGGCAAATTCTAATGTTGATGATTATGGTAGGCATATTGATTCCACTGGGTTTGATATAGGTTTCCCTGTGATTGAAAAACTCATAAACCAAACTCAGCCTAAGTTCCGGAAACTTCCAACGTCTTCTTCTGGTTTTCTATCAGAAAAACCCAGACAACAAAGTAGAAGACTTGCGAGTATTGATCTACAATCCCTACCAGATGAAACCATGTTTACACAACCCGAAGCCTCTACAAGTGGATATCCTTCTCATCCACTCAGATCTTATTCTGTATCCCGCAATTTTCCTAATACCTCTAACAAACCTTTTATTGACTATAACCCTGAAGAGTCAATAGGTTCTAACCATTTTCCCACATACAAACAACCATCTGTAAATCCTTATCCTTCTAGAGCCTCATTAGCAACACTTTCTGATTTGAGTAGTAATCCAGAATTAATGAATAGGCTTGCTCGTCAAGTTAGCCAAATACTTTCTTTGACACCCAAAACAGACCAGCAAGTAGATCAAAAAGGAAAAGGAATAAAACTCACAAAGATGGGAGAAAAGAGTTGTATGCTTAGAGAGAAACTTCCTAAGTCTAAACTCCCACGAGCCGGCTCAGAAAAGAGACATAAATACAAGATGGAACTAAATAATCAGGAACAGGAGATTACAAGTTATGAACCAGGCAGATGGCCTACTCCTGAGACTTTTATAGTCTTAAATCCTGAAAAGAAATTATGGGGAAAATATGAAGCAAGACTTCATACAGATTTGGGTAAGAAACAAAAAAGCTCAGAAGCATAGAGAAATTGGATTTCTTAATGGATGATTTCTGCCCAAGACAATTTTGATGATATGGTTGTTGATTTAAGATTTTCTGTTGAACAGTCATTAGAATCTGTAAATAAATTAGATATAGTTTCTGAAGATCAGCAAAAGCATTTTTCTATTCTTAAAAATGTGGAGCATTATTGTGGAACTTTGTCAAATGACATTTCCAGTATAGATTATGATGTTACTCAAACTCATGGTAGTGTAAAGAAGGTTATCTCTACACAAGAACACCAAGATAATTATCTGACCCATATCTATGGAGAATAATAGACAAATGAGTCATCTAGACAGATAGCTCATACAGAAAATAAAGTTCTCTTGGAAAATATAGCCAAAAAACTAGAAAAGTTCAGGTTATATACAAAGAAAATGAGAGTAACACAAACTGGAAAAGATAGTTCTGAAGAAGAGGATCAAGAGAAAAAAGGCAAACAAAAAGAATCTGTAAAACAGAAGATTCTAATCCAAAGAAGAAAGCCTCTTCATGAAGAAAAAGATGTAGCTTCTTCTTCTAAGAAGTCATCATCTCATAAACCATCTCCACATGTTCCGATGCCCAAAATAAAGGAACATACTCTAGCCAATAAAGAAGAACCTATCAAATATTGGCTTGAAGAATTAGGAATAGATCAGGAGCAACCTGAACCAATGTACATGGATGAACCTGGTTATGCTAATAAAGAATCAGATGCTGAACCTTCAGATGTACAAAGTCTAACTCTAACTGATAGTGATTCTGAATCCTCTGTACAGTCTTTCAATGAGGATATTCTTTTAGATTTCTCTAACCGTCAGATGTTAGAAGAAACGGAACCATGGGAATCCTTAAAGAAAGTTTCCATGGATATATAAATGCAGGAGCCAGTTACAGAGAACTTGAGGCCAGAACAATTGCGTCCTTATGCCTCTAGTGGTTATATTTTGAACATTGATAAACTGGTTAACCCTTATGAAGCCATTTGTACCTGGATAGATACTCTTGAGAATTTGTTTAAAAGAAATGGTACATGGTCTGAACCTGCAAAAGTTTTGTATTCTGTTAGACTCATGGCTGGAAAATTGAGAAACAGGTGGAACAATCTACCAGATTTAGGTCCAATGCCTAAAAAAAAACCTACACTTCCTACAGATCCTGTTTTAGTGGATCCTGCAAATATAGGAAAAGATGACATTTTCCAAGCTGGTTTTGATGAATTCAAATGGTTATTAACAGATCTTTTCTGTGATGACATATCAAATCAGGCCCTTGAAGCAAACAAGATTCTGCAGTCTATGAAGCTGAAGAACTTAGCAAAGTTTGATGCTTATAATTGTATGTTTGAATCATACATGGTTGCAGCTAATAAGATGCATGACCTAACCACCAAACAGTATTATCTAAATTCTTTACCTTGTGGTTTAGGAGCATGGGCACAAGATTATATTATCAGAAAAGAGAATAAGCAGCTTGATGATGTTAGTTTTCCTACGATCAAAAGATTGATCAGATATAAGCTGGAAAAGAAATGCTTATTAGGAGCCTTACAGCTAAATAAAGAGGAATATAATTACACCTGTAATTTGAAGGAATTTTGTGATCTTCCTCCTATTAATCAGCTGAAAGATTTCCAGCAATTAAAACAGTTCAAGAAGAATAAATGTGGAAGTAAGTGTAGATGTAAGAAATGCTCAAGCCATAATTACCATGAAGGTGAGTTTACTTTTAAAAGAAGTAAACATGGAAAATTCAGGAAAAGGAATTTCAAAGCAATTCCTTATAGAAAAAGGAGATTTAATAAACCTCCTCCATTTTTGTTACAAAAAAGGCACAATCAAGCACCAAAGCATATCAAATGCTTTATTTGCAAAGGTCCTCATTATGCTACTAATTTCCCGAAGAAACTAAATCCTGGAACAAAGATTTATGCAGCCTTTGAAAGAGACAATCCAGGATGGGAAGTGGTTGACAGTAGTCTGGTTTCAGATCTCCAACAGCTATATGAAATAGTTGAATTAGTTCCTGAGTCAAATTTTATGTTAAAATTTAAGGATATAAAGGATCGCCATAGACATACAAAGAATTTGTCTAATTCAAGTTCTTCTTCTGAAGATACAGATCTTGATGAAGATTTTTTGACTTCATTATTTAAATCTACATTGTCTGACTTGAAAGTTCAGATACAGATAGAGAAGTCTAAAGATCCTTACAAATTGACAGGAACTAGAGATGAAAGAAAGAAAGTTGTTCACCAACATCTTTCTAAATTAAAGAATCTAGAATCAGATAAAGTTGAAGTAGAGAAACAGCTCTGACTACAACAACGACCTTCTAAGAAGGAAGCCGTAGACACTCCTCATGGATATAAGATCCCTCCATGGCAAAAACAGCATAAAGATGATGAACCTTCTTCCTCCCGCTCAAAGTCCAAATCTAGATCTGCTAATCCTGATATTATTGCTATTTTCAAAAAAATTGATCTCTTATTAGATGATGTTGCTGACTGTAAGAGATTAATCCTTAAGCAACAAAAGGAAATCAGGAATCTCTCTGCGGAGGTGGGAGAAGTTAAAGATTTACTTTTTAAAGCAGATCAAAATTCTGATAAACCTGTGACAGAACAGCACACAGAATTAGAAACCAACAGCAATAATAGTCTCATTTTTAAGACAAGAGACAGAGCCTCCTCCTTGCTCTTAGCAAATCATGGAAATTACATTAGAGTAAATTTCTGCTTCCCTGGTTATAATAAAATCCCCCTTGATGCATTTGTGGATACAGGATCTTCAAGATCATTGGCAAAAACTAATGCCATTCCTCCCCATTTTTGGAAGGAAAGAAATGATATTCCACAGAGTTATGCTATCAATGGAGAAAAGATTAATATGGGAAGATATACTCAAGATGTCCATATAGAAATCATGGGTAAAACATTTATTACTAATTTCATTGAGTATAATGATTTAGAAGATGATGTTCTTCTAGGTTTCTTATTTCTAACCAAATATGAACCTCTTCAGTTCTGGAAACACAAGATTGCTCTCAAACATGAAGAAGGTCAGTTAGAAATCCCTGCTCTTAAAATTGTCAATCATAAGTTTGAAGACAGTAGGAAACAGAAACAGAAAAAGGAATCAGTAAAAGAAGCAGCAGAGAAATCATCAGATTTATTCCACAACATTAGACAAAAGTTTGTAAAGAATTGTTGTAGTATGAATCCACTACAATTCTGGTCTCAAGAACATGAAGAATGTGAAATTCAATTAAGGCCAGAATGTATGTCAGTCATTCCCCATGAACCTACTTATCTCATGAGCCCTACAGAAGTTTCAGAAATGGATGAGCAGTTAAAAGAATTATTAGATGGACTCTTCATACGCCCAAGTAAAATCCCCTTTGCTTGTCCGGCTTTCCTTGTAAACAAAAGAGCAAAACAGATCAGAGGCAAAAAGAGGTTATGCATTAACTACAGACCTCTCAATGAGATCATCCTACCATTTAATTATCCTATCCCATTTAGCACCGATCTAATCAGAAGAGCTGCCAATAAAAAGATCTCTAAATTTGACTGCAAGTCAGGTTTCTGGCAAATTAAGGTAAAAGAATCAGATAGGTACAAGACAGCATTCTCAGTCCCTCAAGGATTATTCGAATGGAATGTAATGCCCTTTGGCTTGTGTACTGCACCAGCCTATTTCCAAAGAAGAATGGACCAGGCATTGAGGAACTTAAAAGAATTTTGCACTATTTACATTGATGATATTCTTATATTTTCTGATTCAGTTACTCTTCATTTGCAGCATTTAGAAGAACTATATGCAGCTATACAAAAGCATGGGATATGCTTAACTGCGAAAAAGATGGTTATTGGTGAAAACCAAATTGACTTTCTTGGCTTACACCTGAGCAATGGAAAAGTCCTACTTCAGCCTCACATATTGCAGAGAATTCAGGATTTCCCAGATATATTGCAGAATAAGAAACAAATCCAAAGATTTTTGGGATGTCTGAATTATATATCTCCCTTCTACAAAGGTCTAGCTGAAGATCACAGATTAATACAACACCATATCAAAGATGGTCAGGAAGGATGGTCTGATAATGCAACAGAAGCAGTTCAAAGAATCAAGGCCAAATGTCAATATTTGCCTGCTTTGCAAAATCCAGTTATAGATTTACCACTTTTTCTATATACTGATGCTTTTGATAAAACTTGGTCAGCTGTTTTAATACAGGAAGAAGAAAGTGGCAAGAAGAATATCTGCGGATATAGATCAGGAAATTTTACAGATACCCAGAGCAGATATCATATTTATGAAAAAGAAATTCTTGCAGTAAAGAATGGATTAGACAAATTCAAAATCTTTCTAAAACCAGTCCATTTTACTGTAAGAACTGACAGTCAAGCCATGCGAAGCCTGCTAAAAAAGAAGCCAAACAAAGACATTGCCCAAGGAAGAGTTGCAAGGTGGTATTTTGAATTTCTCAGTTTTGATTTTGACATTGAATGGATCAAAGGAGAAAATAATCCGCTTGCCGACACTCTAACCAGAGAACTTGCAGGTTCCATTTATACTGATCTTGAATTTCTATCTCCAGATTGGTATAGACCAGATGGTATTGGCATGTATATGGTAAATCTGGAAAGAGAAACAATCTCTCTTTCTACTCTTCCAAAAGAAATAGTGATTACTTTACTGGAATCTTATTTCTTAAACAAATGGTTTAGAAATCTCCAAAATTTGATAAGTTATCATCACCAATCCTTGGCGGATCCAGATGAAGAAGATGAATTCAAAGAAGCCATTGGGTTATCTCAAGCCCCTATCAGATTCTGGTGTGGTCGCGGTGTTGTCCATGTTCGTATTAAAGGTCTTTTTGGGATGAATTGGTCTAAAGCCAGCAAAATGAACCTTTTAAAAGGCATAAAGTTTGGGTTAATAACTCGAATTAGTTTTGACCAAGACACCTTTGAAGATTATGCAGATTTAATTGGTGCAAGATTTAATCCAGATATGGAAGAATTCTTTAATTTTTTATATCTTCATCTTAATCACAAGATTTGTAATAGTCTAACGCATTACTTGATGTGTTATCCAAGATCAGGATACAGGTTTCCAAGACTGGAGTTTTATCCCCTTGCACCTCAATGGAAAGCACAAGTTAAGATCTACAACATGGAGATACATCTACAACCTGCTCTTCTGACTTCCAGACTTGAACTAGATATTGCTTATTCTCAAGATTATATGGTTCAAGTAGATTATGTCTTCAATGAAAGAAGAGAAGATTGGGAAAGAGTATTTGAAGAATTACCAGATGAATTATTAGAACCTATACCATTCTAATGTTAGCACATGGGCTTGTCTGTGCCATGATGTCATCCACGTTAAGAAGTGACAATAGGATGCAACCCTATTTCAAAAAGCAAGATCCCCATAGTGACTTTTGGGTGTAAAGTCGGCATGTACGTGACATGTGTCTTAATCACAGTTGTCTACTTTTCCTGTTCACACCTTTAATTATGGTTACGGAAAAGTTTGTTGGTTGGTTCTTGTCCAAGTTCACGCATTTACCTTTTGAGGTGTTGCTACGGACAAGATGCTTTTTCGTGTCTCTCTTCTATTGGTGGAACTCAAATTTTGTAAAATAGAAGGTAAAAGATCAGCTTTGGTGGAACCAGTCTCTTCCTATAAGAGGACCCCAAAGACGCCTTCTAGATATAGAGTCTTGATTAGGATTTCAAAGAGTTTTAGCTTCTAGAAAGAGTCTTAGTGTGTTTTATTCAGACTTATGCTCTCTCCTGCGCTTAGTGCGACCTGGATGATCAGAATCTGGAATATTGTAATATGAGCAAAGACTTAAGTTTTGAATGCAAGATTGCTTTATTTATTTTCTTCCTTGTGTGCATTCTTAGTGTGATTGGTTTTGGCATTTACCATTTTACATCTTGAAGCTTTAAAGCGGCCTCACTATTGTTATTTAATCACTTACATGGGGTGCTTTTGTTTACGAGTTAGCTTTCTCTGATTGGAACAAATAAAATTTCTTGCATTATTTGCGGTTGGAAGCTTGCCTATCTCCTCTCGATTCGCAGAGAGGGGACAACTATATATGAGCGATGTGTTTCAACACTACAAAATAATGTGAGCATTTATTTGAGTCGAATTAGATGAGGAAAGTGAAATTCCATTTTGCTCTCATGTTACATACATAGGTGTTTTTTGTCTAAAGTCAAAAAGCTAGACAAAATGCACCTAACATTGCCATTTTCCACATTTTTCATTTTCCAGTTTGGTGGGTGGGGAGGGACACACCAGCGAGGAAAATGGAGTTGTAGGAAACTAGACCACTAGAAACCCCTCAAATGCATTCCTTGCTACGGTGCATAGGCATTTTCCACATTTTGATTTTGCAGTTTGCTGGTTGGGGAGGGACACGCGGTTGAGGATGGAGATAGTGTGTTTTCCAACACTATAAATAATGTGAGAATTTATTTGGTTGAATCAGACGAGGAAAGTGAAATTCCATTTTGATCTCATGTTACATACAAAGGTGCTTTTTGTCTAAAGTGAAAAAGCTAGACAAAACACACCTAACATCACCATTTTCCATAGTTCTGATTTTCCAATTTGGTGGGTGGGGAGGAACATGTGGGCGAGGAAAATGGAGTTGGAGGTGGCTGAACCACTACAAACCCCTCAAATGCATTTGTTTCCATGGTGCATCGCCATTTTCCACATTTTGATTTTGCAGTTTGCTGGCTGTGGACGGACGCACAACCGAGGATGGAGACAGTGTGTTTTCCAACTCTGCAAGTAATGTGAGCATTTATTTGGTCGAATTAGATGAGGAAAGCGAAATGCCATTTTCATATATCATGTTTCATACATTGGTGATTTTTGTCTACGAGTTGGCTTTCTCCTGATTGGAACAAATAAATTGCTTGCATTATTTGTACAGTTGGAAAACACATTGTCACCTCTCAGTTGTAGAGGGTTTTACAACATTATATCAGATGAGAAAAATGAAATGCCATTTTTATCTCATGTTACATACATAGGTGCTTTTTTTTTTACAAGTTAGCTTTCTCCTAATTGGAACAAATAAATTCCTCGCATTATTTTCACGGTTGGAAAACACACTATCTCGTCTCAATTGTAGAGGGTTTTACAACATTATATGGGTTTCTTGTTTCTTAACACCTTATATGGAGACAATGTGTTTTCCAACACTGCAAATAATGTGAGCATTTATTTGGTCAAATCAGATGAGGAAAATGAAATTCCATTTTGATCTCATGTTACATACATAGGTTCTTTTTGTTTACGAGTTAGCTTTCTCCTGATTGGAACAAATGAATTGCTCACATTATTTACACTGTTGGAAAACACACTATCTCCTCTCGATTGCAAAGGGTTTTATTTACTATCTGGGTTGCTTGTTTCTTAACACCTTATATGGAGGCGATTAATGTGTTTCCAACTTTACAAATAATGTGAGCATTTATTTAGTTGAATCGGAATGAGAAAAATGAAATTCCATTTTGATCTCACATTACATACATAGGTGCTTTTTGTTTACCAGTTAGCTTTCTCCTGATTGGAACGAATGAATTGCTCGCATTATTTGCACAGTTGGAAAACAAACCATTTACTCTCAGTTGCAAAGGGTTTTACAACACTATATATGGAGATACTGTGTTTTCCAACATTGCAAATAAGGTGTTCATTTATTTGGTCAAATTAGATGAGGAAAATGAAATTCCCTTTTGATATAATGTTACATATATAGGTTCTTTTTTTTTACAAGTTAGCTTTCTCTTGATTGGAACAAATAATTTTTTTGCATTATTTGCACAGTTGGAAAACACACTATCTCCTCTCAGTTGCAGAGGGTTTTACAACACTAATATGGAGAGAGTGTGTTTTCCAACACTGCAAATAATGTGAGCATTTATTTGGTCAAATCAGATGAGGAAAATGAAATCCCATTTTGATCTCATGTTACATACATACATACTATAACATAGTGGAAAATATACTGTGCTATAGAAGTTATTCATGATAGAATTTACTTTTTCAACTCCATCCATAGCAACATATCTGAATTTCTTTGTGTGCACAAATTGTCAAGCAATACAAGACCTCTTTAGTTTGTCTACTTGTGCATTTCCATTTTCCCTTTGCTTATACTATGCATGCACCTTCGTTAACTTCTCAAGAGCATGGAGGATATTTTCAGTCAGTACATTATGTATCTCACTCAACCACTCTACTTCTTTTCAAGTGTTTTTATAGAAGATTCATTTTCCATTGCATGAATTCTAGTACTTGTTGCCTCTGGTTCTACGTTGCCATTTTCCCATTTCACATAGTGCACATGCTCGTTCGTCAACTTCTGAAGAGGAGAAACAATCTGTTTAGTCAATACATTATCTATCTCATTCACTTTGGTTTGCTTCTTTTCAAGTGTTTTTAGAGCAGATTCCTTTCCGATTACGTTCTTACTATCTATCTCATTCACTTTGGTTCTGCATTGTCATTTTCCCATTACATTCTTACTGTGTACTAATCAAATATTTTTTTATTACATTCTTACTATCTATATATAAGTGCATGTTTGAAAACACTGGGTGTGTAATGAAATCGAGCCGAGGGGTGACACACCAATTAGGTTGTTACTGCATTGATCACAAATTTTTTTGAATA
>VDFB02263472.1:0-18441 GCA_007258455.2 Sequoia sempervirens
AACACATTATGTAATGCAACAATGAACTAAATGAAGAAATATGCATAACAGAAAGAAAAGGGATGAATCTGAATGCACCTGGGTGAAGTATGATGAATCTAGAATGTTGGGCATGCTGGCTGAAATCACTATTTTTTCATAGTGGGAATCATTCACCCAGGGTGGCAAATCAGTCCTCCTGTTGGTGGAAAATTGTCAGAAACAAGTTTCTATCTACTAGGATCGAGAATCTGAAAAAATTCAAATTTTCAGTCCAAAGGTGGGACTCATTTTCCATAGGTGGTGAATCAATCCTCTCCCAAATTTTTGAAAAATTAGGAGACAACTCTGCAACACCAAATTTGGAAATCACTGCTTGTCAGGTTGTTGAAGTTAATTGTGTAGAAAACGGACAGAAAACTTTCTCCAAGCTTGAAATAGACTTGAGTTGACTTTAAGCACCTAGTTTACTTGTAAACAAATGTTCAACACCAAAAATCTTGTCAAATATGCATAGAAAAGGCTCCAAACAAACATGCAATAGGGGGAAAATGGTTTAGGGTTAGTGAATAGGGGTTTGCCTTGGTCAAATCCCACTTTTGGTAATAAAACAAATAATAAAATAATGAAATGAAAAGGAATGATAAACAAACAACATGCAAATGCTATCAACTTACCAAACCCTTGATGATGCAAGTCTGAAGTAATGTCAATGGTTGCTTCAAAGTGCTTGAATAATGCTTGAAAAGATGTAAAATGCTTGAATTCTTGAATATGATGTATGAATATTGGAGAATTGTAGGAGATGTAAAATGAGGTGAAAATCACATATTTATACACACTTGCTCCTTAGTTACCCATTCATACCTCATCATAGGCCGACATCAAGTGTTTCTGAATAAAATCCCAAAAGGAAATTTAAAATATTATGAATTTGGGGCCAAGGGGGACTCATTCACCACCCATGGCGAATGGGTCCCATCTAGGACCTAAAAATGTGTGTCAGGAAATATGTTTTATTTAATGTTGCTTGTCTGTATAATACTAAAAAATACACTTAATTAAGCATATGAGAGCATAAAGGGGGAAAATAAAGCATGAAAAATGGATAAATAATGAAGATATTCCTATAAGAGTGTGAAAGCTTGTTACATGACTTTACAACACTTCAAAATAGGACTTAATTAATGATGAAAAGGTGATTTTTAGGTGAATTGTAATGAATAGAGTCTAGAAGAGTGTAGAAATGTCTTACAACACTTCACAACACCTTCACAAGACATCATTATTTAAATTTTAGTACTTAAATAAGCATGTTCAAGCCATGTTGCAACATAAAATCAAAGCACAATAGACAAACACCATGAAAAAAGACCTAAAAGGAAATGAAAATGACAAGGGGACATTTTTCCACGACACAACAGGATTTGGTAAGAAGTAGTGTTCTAGATATAGTGAGTTGAATACTAGAACGTAGTATGACAATAGCCCATCAATGTCTAAATTAAACGGTTGATATATTACTGGTTGTTGTATGTTTGAATACATTATCCCAAGTGATGAAGTACTAGTCTATTTGATAGGAAATCTCACAAGTAAATGAACTAGTGATATTCCTAGCTATGGATTTAAAATGGGAACAAAATTCATTAAAAATCCTTCAATTGTGAAGTATGAGTTTAAAGTATTCCCCGGATTCTAGTGAATAGGTAATAGTTTACTTAAAGGTCTGCCAAATCTTTAGTGAATTATGTTTATTTGAAATTAATAGGAATCAATCTGTGTATAAATGTATTCTCAATTAGAAAAACATCACTTGATTCTATGTGCTGCAAAATACATAGCAATGATTATTTTGATTTTGATGAGCAGTTGACCCAAAATACATAGAATTGGATGAGTTCTGAGGATAAAAAATGCATATTTATGCCATGATTTTGATAAAACATATTAAATTCATTGGGTACGAAGTCTCCACCTCATCATACCTCAAACATTTTATCTTCAATTCCATTTCATTCTCAACCACAACTTTAAATGCTTTGAATCTTTCTAGGGCTTCATATTTTTCTCTAAGAAAAGTAACCCTTGTCATTCTAAAATAATCATCAATCAAAATCATGAAATACCTATCACCTTGAAGATTGATCACTCTTATAGGACCACAAATGTATGTATGCATCATTTCCAACAATTCAATGGAATATTATTCTTTCCCCTTGAAACTTCTCCTTGTTTTTTTCCCAAGCTGACATTACTTGTAGACAACGATGATAGGCTTTGTAATCCTTGTAAAATCTCTTACTTTTTAACTATATTAATCTAGACAAATTATCAAAATTGATGTGACACATCCTCTATGCCATAGCCAAATTTCATTAATCGATTTTTTAAAACAATGATCATCAACATGCTTGAGTTACATTAAGCATTTATATGTCACTCTTTCATTAGCAATCATAGTTCTAGACCCTTTTATAATCTCACATCCATCATCCTGAAACATAAGATTGTATCTTTTGCTAAACATTTTTCCAACACTGAAAAGGTTATGTCTTAAACCCTTGACATAGTAAACATCATCAATATTGAGCTTGCCATCAAAACTAATTGAACCTATTCCTCAAATCTTAGCACCTGAATCATCTCCAAATATAACAAGTCCTCCATCATATTTTTCAAGTTTAACAAACTTACTCTTGTCTCCAGTCATATGATTTAAGCAACCACTATCAATGATCCACTAATTCTTGTCTTTTCTAACATGAAAAGTAGATACAAAAGTACCTTTAGCCTTGATCTTTGTCTCCTTTTTCTTTAGAGTGCTTTCCTTCACACATATTTTAGAGTTAGTCGTGATAAATTAAGATTTTAAATCCAATAAAAAGCATTCATCATCATCAAGATCTCCATAATTAGAAATTTGATCCATAATAGTAGTTTTACAATTTTTAGCCAAATTTGGACACTAAAAATTATTATTTTTAACTAAATCTTCACATTAGGGCACCTATACGGTTGAGCGTGAGAATTTGAAGATAGTGCAAACTAAGTCTCATCAAATTTGTCTCTAGATTCTAAAATATGTTTTTCAAAATTTTTGGAATCAAAATTGCACTTTTTTCCATCTCCCACGAAAATAGATTTTTAGAAAACAACAACATTTTTAAAAGTGGCCTTTTCATATAGCATAACTTTTTTTCCATGAAGGATAAAATTATAATTCTTTCAGAATTTAGATTTGTAACTCTGATATCTAGTGCTTACACTTGGTTAGATAGTTTTTTACTGAATATTTTTTAATAATCAAGTTTCAAAGTCAAGCGAATTACAATTCACACCGCGGTCATTTGTATAGCGGGCCAATTTTTTTTCTATATGTTAAATTTTTTTTTTTTTTTTTTTATTTTGTTGGATCAAGGACTTCAATATCTAGTGCACTTTCGTATTTTCAATTTTTTTTTTTGATAATCTTCTTTTTTTTCCACATGTGAAGAACAAAGAAATTCATTTTCAATGAAAACCTATGTTTTAATAAAAACTTAAAAACAAATACATAACAAAACAAAACATATTAAAATTATATTCATTGGATAGGTTGTTCTGAGGAATACCATAATCATTTGAAATAAATTTTAAATGAATTCATTTGATCCCACAAAAGCTAAATCAAAAGTGATTTTTATCAGCATTTTGATAGGTGTAAAGGAGACGCATTTATAGGTATGGTTTAAAACTAGTGAGGTTCTATCCAAGGGGGTTTGATCTAAGGTGATTTGATCAAACCCTGTTCAATTGGAATCCTTAAAATGGAAACTTTTTAAGGCTTAAATCATTATATTTTCTAAAATATGTGATTTCAGTCATTCCTCTCGAGAATTGTAAACCACTAGTAGCACCCTTAGATTCATCATTAAATACCAGTATCTTCTCTAACATAATAGATTTTCTTAAATTTCTTACCTTTGTTCTCCTTATTTTTTTCATTCATAGCTCTACTTGGGCATCTTGAAACATAGTGGCCTATTTTTACATAGCTAAAACATTTGAAAGATAATTTACCTTTATACTTACCAATACCTCTTCTCATCATTCTCACAAATTTATCCTTCACATCATAAATATCTTCCTGAACTAGTTGTTTAGTCTTCTCTATTTTAGCGAGGTCTTAAAAGTAGTCTCAATCTTTGCACTGTTGTTAGTACCAAACTCTCTCATCTCAAAATTAGTTCAAGAGCCATATTGATTGATCTCTACAATACTGATCTAGGTTTTGGGATACCTCAATAGAAGAAACTTTATAACTAAGATTTAAGTGCCCAAGAATTTTCTTTACTACTTTAATTCTCTTTAACCTTTCCTCCAAGACCTCTGTTTATTGAAATTTCATCAACTCTCTGTCATATTTGTATTCTTAGATTCTTAGGTTCTCAAATTGTGTCTTTCATATTTTGCATCTTAGCTTGTTTGACCATAATATCTCCTTCATAAATACTTCCCAAACAAATTCCACCTGAAGAATGTGAAAACCCAGTACATATAGACAACACTACCACATGTTGCAACTCAAAAGATCATCTTATAAAGCACCAAACCTAAAATCCTCTTGAAATAGGAAAGAGATCAACACCATCAACTCCCACTCAAAACTAAAAGTCTTGAAACACAACTATAAGAAATAGAGACAAAGACATTTCTCCCACACACCTCTATAATGCATAATTCACACACTCGTGAACACTTCTTCTATGCAACAATACCACAGATTTTGAATATAGCAGATCTTTAAACACCTACAACCAACACATCTGAGCCACACAAGCAGATCTTCACCCTAGAAGAAATGCAGTAAAAACTAGAACACACCTTTGCAACATAGAATAATACTGCAACAATCTCTCTTAACCACTACACAGTTGACACCAATGACAACACAAACTTGTTAACATGATCAATGAAAACACCTTTGTACTTGCAACAAGGTTGTATATAACACTAAGTATTATATCATTAAATCTAGTAGAGTATTTACAAAAACATATCAGGTAATTGAAAGGATTTTTTAGATATTTTTTCTCTCTTCTATGAGAGTGAGGAAAAATTAATTTGTAAAATAGCCATTAACAAGATGAGCTAAGGAATTGAATAGTGAAATACATTTAATCAACCCATAAGATATAGAATAAGGAAAAAGGTAATCAAAACCTTTAGTGGCAAACACAAAAGAGATAGATCCAATAGAAACCCTTGTCAAATACACATGAAACTCCTAAAGGAGCTAGAGTGTTGACCAATAATAGTAATGTTGGTAGATATATATGTAAAATTTATTGTAACTGATTGAATTAAATGATACCCATTTTTTAGAGTGTATAACATGAGTAGGATAGAAGGAAATTCAATGCAATTGTAGGCCTTAAAAAATCACTTATTATGAATAGGTACTTTTGATAGGAGCACCTATCCTATCAAATACCTTAAAAAAATATAATCATATTATCTAAAATGTACCTATATTTGATGAAATGTTTTTTTCTCAAGCCTCACAATTTAAGGAAGAAGGTAGAAATTCATAGTTAAGGATTTGACAATGTTTTTATAAGACACATTGATAAAGGTGATGGGTATCTAGTAATAAATATCTTATCGGTCTCTAGATTTAGGTTTTTATTGTATATTCCCATTATTGATAAAACCCAAAGATATTTATAAAAATCACAAAGGAAGCCATCACAACTAGGATCATTTTCATTGGCTATGTTATGGAGAGTTTTGTTGAACAAACCTATAGACTAAGCGAGGGGTGAATCAGTCTACACAAAAACCTAATCCCCTTCGGATCTTGAAATTTTCAGCACAATATAATCCTCTTACCACAACTAAAACCCTTAATCATATATAGTAGTTTAAATCCTCTGTATGATTATCAATACTTAGTAATGAAATATATAGCAGTTCTACTTCTAATTAGATCAATATCAGTGAGAAAGAAACTAATAGTTACACACACATGCACAAGGAGAACACCATATTTACGTGGAAAACTCAATGAGAAAAAACAATGATGAGAGTTAACTCACACTATAAAAGGCTCACTAGCAAAAATACTTGGAAGAAGGCTCACTACCTTAGAGAAAGATACATAGGACTTGCGAAACTGAAGCCAACACAACTTTAGGAGCAATATATAGAGGACGTGATGAGATTTACCATCTCAAAGTAGGATACAAATAGTTAGATAAGGATTACACTACTTGTCAACATAACACTCTACTAACTGAAATGTTATAGCTATGATTTCATTCTATCTATCCTCTTCACAATGTAGCACTAACTCTAGTGGATATTCAATACATTCCATACACTTTATTTTCACACTTGTACACTACTCCATCATGTTGCATGTGAAATGATATTAAATTTATGTCCACCACAACTATTCAAAACTTCAATTAGGTCATCCAAGAAGAAGAAAATCCATGAATTCAACGAATCAACCACCAAAACATAATACAATCATATCCCAAAGATAGAGAGGACAAAAAAACCTTATTTCATCTTCCAATGTGATCCAAAATAATTCACATGGTGGCACATATCAATCTAAGTCAACATCAAAGGAAATGTTTTGATGAAACATAAAGCACATAACATATTGACTCAAAATCATTCTTCAAATTGAATTTTCTCAAGAAGGTTCTAAAAAATTTAGGAAATGACAAAAATCCAACTTAAGACATCTTTAGTTGTTGGTGGAGACTCCCAATCATACAACATAAGCAAAAGAACAAGCCTGGTCAGCTAGATATCTACAAATAACCCAAAAATCTAACTCTAGACACAATGCAACACTAACCTGAAAGTTTAATGAGCCCGAAATGGCTATGAGAACAAAACCATGTTTGAAAAGTGATAATATTTTGTGAAACACAATCATTATGTCAGTGCTCTCAATAACTTTAACCTTTGCAAAACAAACCACATTATTGTGTTGATATTTGACATTATTTGCATGAACAAATTTAATCAAAAATCATAGTAGTGATTGTTTCCTTTGAGAATAACATGCTATCCCATCAAATACCAATCAATAAACACTAAACCCAAAAATTAGACTAGACCTGCCTCAGATCCCAAAATACTATCCTAAAAGATTTCACAAAGTTTCCTTGTACCAACATAGAGAATCATCAAACTGCCCTACAAAAAGACTACAAGAATTAGCCCTATTTTACAAACAATGTATCCTCCAATCACCTTGTACACACAAAAACTCCTTGGAAAGTCACTAATTACATCCCAAAACTCCCAATTTCACAAACCATTTGCAGATTTATGGCTTTTACATTGATATCCCAATAAACCCTCATTTTCACGCAAAGACCTAGGGTTTCTTGAAAATATAAATACCCAAGCTTATGAAGCACAAACAATGCATTAAAAAAGTCACAAATACCTTTCTTAAGGAAAAAATACCATCACATGGACTGTCCCATCAATACTTTGTCAAAACAGTACTTTGGTTCCATATTTTCATAAGGGAAAACACATTTTCCAGTGCTAGTTCTTCACCCTACATCAAATGTCTGGCCTCCATAGCCCAAAAATCTATTTGTACATCTTATCTACCCTTATTTATGTTATCCCACTGAAATACAAGGTCTATACAGTAGGTTGGATGACTAATGTTTCATGTTGTCTACAAATAAAGCCTTTTACTATTTCTAAATAGGAAGTTCTAGAAGAAGTAAGTTTTCTCTCATAAAACACAAAATTTAAGCCTCAAATTTAATCCAATGGAAAGCTATTACATGCCCCATGAAGATCAAACAAATTTCAAGGACAACCACATACTGTACGACCCATACAAAATGTTAAAATTTTTGGAAATCAGAGAAAACACAATGAAATGCAAAAATACACAATCTATTTCTTAATGAAAATGCATTACAATTCTTTTCCAACCTTTAGTCGAGCCCTAGAAGGATTTTAAATAAATTTACCATTTGAAACTAACTTCTTCAAATGTCCATAACTATTATTTAAATTCCTAAGACTCTTAAGATTCCCATAAAACAACATTTTAACAACTTTGCCTAACTTCATTTTTTTCCTTTTTATGCAACTTATTAATCCCTAAACTCAAATGACCACACAAAACCCAAAATTACATAAAGGATGGTCTTTTTAGACCTTATTTGGATTGAATAAATTCAAACCACACTAAACTACCCCTTGACTCACTTTTGACCAACATCAAATTATCAAACTTTGAAGATAAGGTGTAGGTGCTCTTGCACCATACACCCCCACTAGAAAAGACTCATGTCTCGTGAGTTGTAGATTATACCAACTTTTCCAAGCCTCATACACTCTCCATTTCTCTGCAAACACCTTCCGTTGTTCCATACATTGTGCTTTATACTACCCTGCATTCTTGGCTCTGTTTACACTTGTTTGTGTCTCCATCTTGACATTCAGACCTATCAATGGTCTTTTCCTTGTTTCCTAATCAAAACCAGACTGCATTTTCCCATCCACACCTGCAAACAAAAAATTTTGTTAGAAATATATTGCACTATATTTACCTTTACCTTTGTTTTATGCTTGTACCCATGCTTATTTCTTTGAATACCCTATCCTCTAATTCCTGTCATCAATCCTGACCTTACTATCCCCTTAGCATGTTGTACCACTATCTTATCAGTCTTCCCACTCATTGTACCTACAAATCCCATATTTCCTTCAACCTTATTCTTAATGATAGGGCACTAAATGGTCCCCACCAACACATCAGCATTCCAATCAACTTTCCTTTCACTCTTTAGCCCTGTACTTGTCTTCACACCTACTATCAAGGTAAATTCTGACTTTGTACTGTTAGCAACTTTCAACTTTGTCTCTTCTTTAAACTTTACAAACTCTCTCCTCCAACAAATTATTATTTTTACCTTACCCTTAACATCTTTTACAAGTGGACTTAAGACAAAAGAACAACCATCTTTCACTATTGTATAAGTATTTTCTCTACCATCACACAAGGCTCTCTAATCATATTGCCAAGGTCTACCTAGGTGTAGATGACAATAGTCCATAGGTAGGATATCACAAACAACACTATCATTATAACCCTCAATTTGGAAATCCACTACAGCCTTTCCATTCACCAACAAAGATTGTTCTTCACTTAACCATGAGATTTTGTAAGGTAATTCATCTAGTATTTTTTTCAAATTCAACTTATTCACCATCTCAATAGACACCATGTTCTTTGTTGAACCAGAATCAATTACAATCTTGCATACCTTATTTTTGCACTTACAAGTAGTTTTGAAGAGGCTCTTTCTTTGCAAAGGTTCTTCCTCTTTTTTTGCCTTCAATATTGTCTTCCTCACCATCAACATTTCTCCTATTTCAGGATCAAACTTCTTACTTATAGAATGACTGCTTTCACACTCTTCTTACTGAACCAATTGTGCTCTCCTATCAATCCTGTTTTCACCACTTGATGAACTATGAAACCTCTGAGGACACTTCCATGAGGAATGGAAAAATTCATTGCATGTGTAACATCTTCCTACAAAATCATTAGAACTTCTACCAGCACTAAACCTTCCTCTACCTCTAAAACCACCTCTAGAATCAACACTTTTCTTAATACCTTTATTTTCTCCCTCTTGTTCTTCAATTGGCTACTTTGGTGTAGAAAATACTCCTCTCCGTCTTGCACTAGGACCACCTCTTCCTCTAACTGCTTTCTCTTCTCTCCTCTTAAGTTTCTCCTCCACCCTAATTTCCAACTGAAAACATTCTTCAACACTTTTGGGGTTAGCAACAACAAGTTCATCTTGAATATTAAATCTCAAACCACCTAGATATCTAGCCACCATTTTAGCCTCATCCTCATTCCTTCTAGATCTTATGCTTAGTTTGTAAAATTAATTAGTGTAAGCTTTAACATCTAGTTCTTTTTGTTTCAATCCATGCAACTTTTTATACAACTAAACCTCATAGTCCTTTGGAAGAAATTTACCTTTCAACTTTTGCACCATCTTGTCCCAAGAAACAATCCTTAATTTACCTTGTTTTCTCCTCTTTGCTTGTTCATAATCCCACCAAAGAAGAGCATGTCCCTTTAGCTTTTTTTTTGCCACCTTTACCATCTACTCATCTGAAATATCCTCACCTTCAAGGTAATTATCAATAGCAACTATCCAATCAAGTAATTCCTATTCATTCAAGTTACCACCATATACAAGAAGATCAACTTTTACCTTATGGGAATTACCTTTCACTGACTTCAGCAGTTTTTCCATCCTTTGATCTTCGGTGTCTAAATATTCATCAGCATCTTCATAGTCTTCATCTTCTTCCTTTGATTCACTCTCTTCATCCACATCTCTCCTTTTCTTTGTCTCCAAGCCTGCAAGCCTTTCCAACAAAGCATTATGTGATTCTAGAAGCATAGCATGCTTCTCTTTTAGATCTTCCAACTCCCTAGCAGCACCAATGTTCTTAGGAGGCATCTTCTTGAACAAACTTTCTTCAAGCCTGAAAAAGCAAAAAAAATCACCAAAAAGGGATCCTATCCCTGAAGCTCTAATACCACTTTGATGCAGAGCAGGGTGGAGAAGTTAAAACAAACTCTGAAAAACTAATCAAATCTCAGCAAGACATCAATCCTTGAAATCACAATCATCCAAATTGAATCAACTAACACCAGCAAGGTTATAGCCTCCAAATCTCAACAAATGGGATTATATTTTAGAGGAAGCCATATATTGGACAACCAAACATTAGACTAGACCTGCCTCACATCCCAAAATACTATCCTAAAATATTTCACAAAGTTTCCTTTTACCAACATAGAGAATCATCAAACTGCCCTACAAAAAGACTACAAGAATTAGCCCTATTTTACAAACAAAGTATCCTTCAATCATCAAACTTCCCTACAAAAATACTACAAGAAAATCCTTGAAAAATCACTAATTACATCTAGAAACTCCCAATTTCATAATCCATTTGTGGATTTATGGCTTTTACTTTGCTGTCCCAATAAACCCTCATTTTCACACAATGATCTAGGTTTTTCTTGAAAATACACATACCCAAGCTTATGAAGCACAACCAATGCATTAAAAAAGTCACAAATACCTTTCTTAAGGAATAAATACCATCACATCGACTATCCCATCAATACTTTGTCAAAATACTACTTTAGTTCCATATTTTCATAAGGGAAAACACATTTTTCAATGCTAGTTCTTTACCCTACATCAAATGTCTCACCTCCATAGCCCACAAATATATTTTTGGATCTCAGTTGTGTTTATGGTTTTTCCTTGATGAAAACCCACTTTCAATTGTTGAGATCTTAGATTGATCTTTATGCTTTATTATGGTACTTCTTTGATGACATTGCATTGATTTACATTCAGATGGTTTCAGTTGGCTTTTGGCATTGGTTTACATTCAGATGGTTTCAGTTGGTTTTGATATTCTACACTTATTCATGGACAACCTTGTGTGCCTTCATAGTTGATTTAGTTTGTTGTTTACTATGCCTCGAGTTCCATGTGCAGACATATGGCATTCACTGTTTATGCTTTCAGGTGTTTGTGATGTTCAATTCAGTGTGAAGGTTCTTCAAGTGAAGGTATATCTTATTTTTGTTTGTATTATCACTATTGTTGCATATATTCCTTCACATGGTATTCAGCTTGCTTGCTTCATTGGAAAATTTAGTCATTATCATATGATAGCACTATCAGATTTCATTGCTATGATCTCTTTACATGAGTCAATTCACTTCAGTGATACATCATATTGGTATATACATTTGCATTGCTTATGCACTTAAGGTCGATATCATTCTCATGATCTTCCGGGCTCACACATATTTAATTGGCTCGAAGGTGATTGACTTTGGTGAGTTTGTTTTGATAAATGACTTTGATTTAAGTCATATGATTTTAACAATGTATATGAAGACACTTTTGCACGAGCCTTGATCGGCATCTAAAGGTATCTTGTCTCATATATAAGAGATGGTAATGATTTTTGGGCTTCATTCTTAAATGTTTAACTTTGGTTTAAAGCCTCATTGCATTTGAAAATTGACTTTGGGTAAAGTCATCGACAACCATCATTCTCCATAAGCTTATGTTGGCTTTATGAGATTCTTTGACAAATATCAAAAGTCACTTTGTAAGTATTATGTGTTATCATTGAGCATGCTACTTGATGGTTATAAAGTGGTCGGCATTTTCTTTGGACAACGAATTAAATCAGTTTTGAAGTTGATTATTATTATGTTTCTTGACTTTGAGTGGACTTCAAATCACATTTCATTTCAACAAAGTCATCGATTGAAAAGAAAGCATGTTAGGGAAATTCGTGGTTTATGTTTTTGGCTGGGTAAGAAACCCTAGCCTAGCCGCCATCATGAAATCTTTGTGATCTCCTCTCTTCTTCAATTTTTCTCTTAGCCCTCTCTGTCATTTTTCTATGGTTCCAAAAATAGCTCATCATGAGAGCTCGACCTGCATATAGTTCTTTCTCTGTGCATGAAAAGATTCTACTCTTTCAAGGGAAATCATGGGAGCTGCAAATTTTGACTGGTATTTATTTGATTTTGTTGCTGCACAAGCAGGTATCATTATTTGGTGTTTATATTTTGAAAATGGAAATCCTCTGGCATTATTGGTTTTTGGATAACGCTTTATGGCTGAAGACATTTTTGCATGATATCAGCTTGGTTACACTTTTCTCCTTATTAGATTTATGCAATGCTATTTCATCTCTCATATCAATGAAACGGTTACATTTCTTGACAGAGTATTTGCATTACCTCAAACTTTCGTTGATGGATCTTAAATGCAGAATATTCTTTGTGCTTTGAGATTTTATGATTTTCAATTGATGGGAAGTTGTGGTTTTGAAAAAAAATGTGTCAGATGAAATTTTGAAATCTCTTCATTCTTTGCAGAATTCATAGTTTTAGCTTATGGGTATTCAGAAATAATGATTTTAGCTTTTGGTATTCTTTGAATTAGGGTTGAAACAAATTTTTATAAAGATGACTACACTTGATCCGGTTTTTGTTAATACACTTGCGCTTTTAAGAGTTGTGATATATCCCGACAAAGTTTATTGACAGCCTGTTGTTTAGGCGTTACAAATGATTATTCACTGGCACATATTCTAAAAATGACAAGGGGGTTTCAGATTCCTTTGAATAACACATTCTTTGAAGACTTTTTGACAAACATAATTGTAAACATATATAAATACAATGTTGTGAACACTGTGAGACTTTTGGTTTTATGATTTTGAGATATTGTATTGGTTGTACCAAGCAATGAAATGTAAAAGCTTTGTTATACAAAACACTAAAAAATATGATGCAAAGCAATATTGTAATTCTTCTCTATGTAATATTTTAAGGATTCAATAAATTTGAATTCTTAGGGTATTAGGTAGATGAGAAAACTGAGTTTTATGAGCTTAATTGAAAACAAAGAGATCCTCTGAGATATTATTATTGTTTAGAAATATAATTTTAGGGGTTGGTGCTCCTTGAGATTGATATCTCAAAACGAGGGGTTGGTGCTCCTTGAGTGGGTGCTCAAAAAATTAGCCTATAAGGCATTGTGAATAGTGGATTAAAAAGATTAAGCCTGCAAGGCATTTTAGGAGTGGTTTTTATACCCCAGGAGGGTTTTCCACTCAGCAAACTCTTGTTTCTCTTTGTTCTTTTGTGGTCTCACTGCTTTACTGATTTGTTACTATTGTGTTCACTGTTTGGTTATTACTTTTCTCAATTCTGTTTATGAATGATTACATTCAACTCATGAATGCATGAATCATTGTAATATTGAGATCAAATCTAAGCTATGATTTATTTTATGAAAAATGTTTAAATTCGTTAAGACACTAATTCACCCTCCCTCTCAGTGTCATTTTCACTCCAACAATTGGTATCAGAGCGTAGGGTCCTCTTATAGGTCTAAACCACCTAGGATTGTTTATGGTCTTGGAGTCTATTTAAAATGTCACATGCTCAAGAAGGTAATTATGTAACTAGAGCTCCACTATTTGATGGAAAGGATTATGTGTTCTGGAAAATCAGAATGGAAGCATATATGGTTTCAATTGATCTTGATGTTTGGAGCATTGTGTTAAATGGGTACACTATACCAGCCACAATACCTACAGATGTTGCTGAGAAAAAGAGGTATGAAAATAATGCTAGAGCAAAGCATGACATCTTGTGTGATTTAACTAAAGATGTGTTTATTAAAGTCATTCATTGCAAATCTGCTCAAGAAATATAGGAAAAACTTGAAACCATATATCAAGGAAATGAGAAAGTCAAACTGTCAAAAATCATTACTCTCAAACATCAGTTTGAGGAAATGAGAATGAAGGATGATGAAAAAGTGGTTGAATACTTCCTAATAATAGATGAAGTTGCCAATGTTATAAAAGGATTAGGAGAATATGTAAAAGAGTTTGATGTGGTTACAAAGGTCATTAGAACCTTACTGACTAAATTTGAATATAAGGTTTCAGCCCTTGAAGAAAAGAAACATTTTGATAAGCTTACCTTAGATAGTTTGCAAGGAATTCTTACTTCCTATGAAATGAGAACAAGCAAAAACAATTCAACAAGAAAAGAAACTACCTTTAACATTGAAAAGAAAGGAAAAGTTGAGGATAGTGAGTCAGAATTTTCTTATTCTAAAGAATCCCATTTTGTTAGAAAACTTAAAAAGGGATATGGAAAATATAAGGGAAAACTTCCCTTTAAGTGTTTTAACTATGGTAAAATGGGCCACTTTGTTGCAAAGTGCCCCTATGGTGATCAAAACAGTGACAATGAGAAATCTGAAAAACAGTCTAAGAAGAAGGCCTATAAACCCAAACAAAAATTCAACTTTAAAAAGAAGAAGAGTCTGTTTAGTAAAGATGAAACAGACACTGAATCTGAAGATTCATCTGTAGAAGAAGATGAAAAATTATTCATGGCTGAAATCACTTAGCAAGAAGATACAAACAACAATGATATTGAAGAAGGTGAAGTAGATCTAGAAGGTGAACTGAAATGTGCTTTAAAAGAGATTAGAAAACTCAAAAAGCAAATTCTTTCTCAAGAACAAAATTCTACTCAAGCTCTTGCTCAAGAACAAACTTCAAATCAATAAATAGTCTCTTTGAAGACTTGGCTTGAAGAAGCCAAGAGAGTTGAGGATTGTCTTTGTGTTGGTATAAGTCATAAAGATCAAGAAATTCAAAGACTTGAAAATGAAAATGTTGATCTTAGGAAGACCATTGAAAAGTATGAAAGTACTTTAAAATTGAACGACATGCTTAGCAAGCAGAAATTGAACGAGGATAAAATTGGTATTGAGTTTGAGAAGGGTGATTGTTCTAATAATGATGCACAGCAAAAAGATGTTGTAAACAAAATTTCTGGATCAAATCACCCTAATTCTCATAAAAATAGTGTTCATCCTGCTAAGAATTACCCAACATCATACAACTTCAACCCTTTCTTTTATGGGTATTGCTTTTTTTGCAACAAATTTGGCCATAAAGTGAGCTCTTGTTGGCTTATGAATCCTACAATACCTAGGTTTGGTCATAAGAAATTTTTTGGTTTTGTTAAACAGGTCTTATGCTTTAAATGCAAATACTCTGGGGCACTCTGTCAAGCAATGCAAAGCTGATCTACAAAATAAATAGCTGAAAACCAAAAAGGTTTGGAAACCTAAGAATATCAAAAACATAGAGCAAACTATATTAGTCCATACTTCTTTTGATTCCAAGAAAAAGGACTTATGGGTCCTGGACAGTTGTTGTTCTAACCACATGACTGGTGACAAGGATAAATTCATAAAACTAGAAGATTATGTAGGTGGATATGTGAAGTTTGGTGATAATTCTGGTATACAAATTAAAGGTAGAGGTTCACTTCTTTTGAATGAGGACACTCCTATCTACAATGTGTACTATGTGGAAGGTCTAAAGCACAATCTTCTAAGTGTTAGTCAAATTTGTGATAGTGGTTATCAGGTTATGTTCACTTCACAGGGATGTGAGATTAAAAACAAGCTTGGAAAGGTTGTTGCAGCTGGAAGGACTAAAGGAAATGTTTACAATCTTCTTGACACATCAGGTAATGTTTGTAATCAAGGTATGTGTCTAATGGGCCATATTGAAGAAAGTTGGTTATGGCATAAAAGATTAGGACCCATAAATTTTGAAAATCTGGTTAGAATCAATAAAAATCAGAATGTTAGAGGTTTGCCAGTCCTTAACAAACCAGAAAATTATGTGTGCAAAGAATGTTTAAGTGGTAAACAAACTAGAGTCAGTTTCAAAACAAAAGAACATTCTTCTTCAAAACCTTTGCAGCTAGTGCATACAAACTTATGTGGACCAACTAGAACAAGGTATATTAATGGTGAAAAGTACTTTATGCTATTTGTGGATTATTATACTAGAATGGTTTGGGTCACATTTCTTAAGCGCAAATCTGAAGCCTTTGATAGGTTCAAAATATTTCATAAAATGGTTGAAAAAGAATTAGATATGAAACTCAAATGTCTAAGATCTGACAAAGGAGGTGAGTTCACCTCTCAAGAGTTTATTGATTACTGTGAACAACACGATATTAAGAGGCAGTATGCTGCCACTAAAACACCTCAACAAAATGGAGTAGTTGAATGCAAAAATAGAATAGTAAAATAAATGGCTAGAACAATGCTAGATGAGGCTAAGCTCCCTTATATGTATTGGAAAGAAGTTGTTCATACAGTTGTATTCATCTTGAATAGAGTGCAACTTAGGGTGAAATCTAAATACACCCCCTATGAACTGTGGTATGAAAAAACAACTTATGTGAAGCATTTTAGAATTTTTGGAAGCAAGTGTTTTATCAGGAAAGATGATCATCATCTTGGCAGCTTTCAATCAAAGTGTGATGAGGGTATATTTTTGGGATACTCAACTCATAGTAAAGCCTATAAATGTCTTAACAAAAGGCTTAATAAGATTGTTGAAGTAGTTAAGGAAAAGTTGATGAAAGACCATATTTAGATGTTGATCCTATGCAGGATGATGAGGTAGACGAATTTGAACTTGAAATAATTTAAAAAGGATTTGGAACAGCAAAGCCTAATGTTGAATCAACAAGTCCTAAAATTGAAGAAACAAGTCCTAAAAAGTGTGTGTCAAAAACTCCTTCAAAATCTCTTGCTAGATACCATCCTAAATATCATATTATTGGGGATAAATTTGCAGGAGTTCAAACAAGAAGAAAGACTGTTGAATCAAATGAAAAAGCTCATATAGTTGAGCTTACAAATTTCTGTTTAGTTACACAATTTGAGCCTAAAAATTATGATGAAGCTCTTACTGATGAATGTTGGCTCAATGCTATGCAGAAAGAAATTGGTCAAATTGAGAAAAATCAGACTTTGGAGTTAGTCCCAAGACCAGATGACAAGAATTTTATTGGTTCCAAATGGATTTACATAAATAAGCTTGATGAAAATGGCAATGTTGTTCACAACAAGGCAAGGTTTGTCTGCAAAGGCTACGATCAACAAGAAGGTATTGATTTTGGTGAAACTTTTGCATCTATTGCTAGACTTGAATCTATTAGAATATTCTTAGCTTACTCTATTTTCAAGAACTTCATTGTTTATCAAATGGATGTCAAAATTGCCTTTCTAAATGGTTATTTAGATGAAGAAGTATATATAGAACAGCTTGAATGGTTTATCTGCAAAAACAAACCTAATCATGTTTATAGGCTGAAAAAGGCCCTAAATGGCTTAAAACAAGCACCTAGAGCCTGGTACTCTAGGCTGGATAATCATTTGATTTCTAATGGCTTTGTTAGAGGAGGTGTTGATAGCAATCTTTATGTTAAGATTGAAGGTTCTTATATTTTGGTTGTTGAAATTTATGTAGATGATACTATCTTTGGCTGCAATAATATTGCTTTGAGTAAAAAATTATCTCAGATTATGGAATCTGAGTTTGAAATATCAATGTTGGGAGAGTTAACTTTCTTCTTGGGTCTTCAAATTTCTCAACTTGAAACTGGTATATTTCTCTCTCAAACAAAGTATGCAAGAGAGATGCTTAGGAAATATCAAATGGATGAATGTCATCCAGTTAGCACTCCAATGGCTACATGATGTAAACTTACTAAGGCTGATGATTCTCCTAATGTAAATCCAATTGAATATAGGTCAATGATTGGTAGCTTGTTATACTTAATAGCCTCTAGACCTGACATTATGCAGGAAGTTTGCATGGTTGCACGATTTCAGTCATCACCTAAGGAAACTCATGTTACTGTTGTTAAAAGGATCTTTAAATATGTTCAGGGAACTCCTGATTATGGACTTTGGCATCCTAGAAGCAATTATTTTTCATTAATTG
>VDFB02263473.1:0-29988 GCA_007258455.2 Sequoia sempervirens
TCTTACTATCTATATATAAGTGCATGTTTGAAAACACTGGGTGTGTAATGAAATCGAGCCGAGGGGTGACACACCAATTAGGTTGTTACTGCATTGATCACAAATTTTTTTGAATACATTCTTACTATTTTCTAAAATTTTGGGTTGGGAAATGCTGGGTATTATAGACGCTGTAACCCACATACTGTTCTAAAATGCTTTAGAAGTAGAAACCTAATTGCTTACTCATGGTCACCTCAATTTGGTAAATTTTGTGGTTTCCCCATGTGAAACTCCTCGATGTGCTCTTCACCCTCTAGGTTTGAGCATGGAGATTGAACCACAGAGTGTTATCCAACATGTAATTATTCTATGGATTATCATATTTAACCAATGCGATCACCTACTTTTTTTTGGTCAATCAAGGTGATCACCAAGGTTTTCATTAAATTCTTAATGTTTATTCTTGAATAGTTGATGCACACTGTGCTTTGCAACTAATATTTTTTCAGTTATTTGTACAAGTAATTAAATAAATAGAAGTTTAACAGTGGTGTGTGACATATTTCTTGTGTGTCTTGTCCGCCCTTATTGATTATGCAATTGATGGCCTCTTTCATATTGCAGGAGAGATGAGTTTTAGATATATTCAAATGAATGTTCATTGCTTCATAGTTCCAATAGAATGGAAAAATTGCAGATATATATTATTGGTGTTACAGATAGGTTAAATTGGAAATTAAATTCCCAATGTATAGTTTAATATGTTTGTTTATTGTCTGTGCAAGTTGTCATTTTGCAATCACCACAACATATAAATTGTATATTGGTGAAATTTGGAATAAAAAAATTTCTTTGTAGCACCAAATGTCTTTAATTTTCCAATTTAATATATTGCTAACACTTGTCTTTCTTCCAGGTGGTTGATATAGGTGAGGAAAGAAAATTGAACAAAACAAGGGCAGGTGGATTGAGAAGGATGCTTCAGGAGATGTGAAGCTTCTGCAGTAAATACAAGTGATTTTGGCTGTCATAGCTTGAATCGCAAGTGTACTGAATAGTTAAATCCAAAATTTATTATGCATTTAGAAGTTCCAATTTGTTTGAAATTCTAAAATTTTGGGGTTTTCAATCATCTATCATTTTCATGTGATTCTTAAGTGTTTAGCGCTAATTTTTAATCTTTCACCAAAATATTTTATGTGGACATTTATGTATGTGAAATTACTTAAAAACAACATTCAAAGTGAAGAACCCAGTTCAAGGGAAATGCATGTACATATTTTGAGTTTGGAGCATATTCGTGGTTACTTGTAATTCTATCAGTATCTAGACAAGGTGTAACAACAATTTCTTCACTTGAATTGGGTTCTTCACTTGAACTACGTTCTTCACATTGAAATGTGAGTAGCAGCAGAGGCTTTTGTGAGTATTTCTTATTTTACAAAATGGTCAAAATACGTCCTCTTGATAGTCCATCCTATGATCCTGTCCTAATTTAAACTTCTTTTCTGTCTCCCGAGTTGAATATTTCTCCATATTTAAAAGTTCTATTTAATGTTAGTTTTCTAGTTTCTGTCATTTTTTTGTGTTTCTTAAGTGTTTTCATAATAGTTCTTTTTATAATTTATCTATTTTTTTTCGAATATTTACTAAGTTATAAATGGTTTGTTATTAACAACATGTGATTGCAATGTTGTAGAATGCTATTTCTATATCCTATTTCTATTCTTTTTAGTATGTTTTGATTTGACCACTACACCAAAAAAGATGTGCAAATATAACAAGTCATTACTTGAAATATTTCTATGCACTGTATTAAATAGAACTTGTAAAGCCAATGGGTAGCAATAACCTGTGCAAAATGGGTATAATTCCATAGACTTAATTGAAAATTTCTAGGCTACATTAGTTGGCACTAAATATTATAGACAAGTAGAGAAATTGTAAAAGAGCTATTAGAATAACAACATACATGGAAACAAAAAGTGACGAAACTGGTAGACGGGACTAAACGTCTGGGAAATGGTAGGTAGGAGTTAACAGTGCCATCAGGTCAGTTTTCCCACCTCATGCCAGCCGAAAAAGATGGGTGCCTTAGCTTTGTCATGAAGTTTATTTTGTCTGGCACGAGAAAAGTGGAAGGGAATGACATGGGCCTTTTTTGTTTGGAGAAAGAAATGTGAAAATACTATTTGTTTCTATTTTGCACATTGAAAGCTGAAGGTTTGAGTGCATGTGGAGGAGTTGGAGGAGAAAATTGACCAAATTGAGGTGATAGGTACTATCCAATAGTGTTGTAGAGGATTTTACAACACTATTTGGGTTGCTTGTTTCTTAACACCTAGGGTTTTCCAACATGAATTGTTGCAAAATAGAATGAAGTGCATACTATGAATCACACTATGTGTTGATGGTTAATAGAGTCTCCCTTAAATGAGAGATGTGCTATTTGATAAAATAGAACACCATCTATATGTTTGTATATTTGCATTACAAGACAAAGGTTGGGTATAAGTAAAGGCATGATTCAAAACACATTGTGTTTTCCAACATGCACTACACAATGTTCATCACTTTCAATGACTTTATTCATTATTGCCAAAAATAGCAAGAAATTGGTGTTATTTTTTTTTGTAATGCACACCTACATATATAGGTTTAAAAACCAGAAAGGCCTTGGGTATGTTGTGATGTGGAGGTTGAAAAATGCAATGTGTTATGAAGCATGCAACTTGTTATATACTTGAAACTTAAACACAACAATGGAAGGTGTGATTTTGAAGACATTCATACTGTTTTGTAATGTTCCATGTTGCAAACCCATGGGTGTTAAGTAGCAAGCAACCCACCATGAGACAACCCTTTACATTTAAACATGGAGATTCAAATAACTGAAACCCAACACTGTGTTTTCCCAATTACAATTGTTTTGTGCACTTTTTTTTCAATCATGCAAAATTTAAACACAACAATGGAATGTGTGATTTTGAAGACATTAATATTGTTTTGTAAAATTCCATGTTGCAATGCACTACGTGTTAAGAAGAAAGCAACCCACCATGAGACAACCCTTTACATTTAAACAAGGACATTGAAATAACTGCAACCCAACATTGTGTTTTCCAAATTGCAATTATTTTGTGCACTTTTTTTCAGTCATGTGAAATTTAATGCATTTTTTTCCCAAATTAAAAGTCCTTATAAATTTTGAAAGGGATTTTCAATACATTCAGACTGTCTATATTATAAATTGTTTTGAAGACATTCTTTCTATTTAGTAAGAATGCATGTTGGGAAAACCTAGGTGTTAAGAAAAAATCAATGTATATAGTGTTGTAAAACCTCGTGCAAGTGAGAAGAGACAGTGTTTTTTCCAACATTGCAAATAATGTGAGCATTTTATTTGTTCCAATCAGATAAAGAAAGTGAAATGACATTTGGACTATAGCAAAGAGTTGTTCAAAAATTTGAAAGTGGACCTCATTAAATTCTTGGAGTAATGAAATAAAACTCTTCATAATGAACTAACTGAAATGGGACAGTGTGTTTTCCAACACTACAAACAATCTATAACAACACTGTGCCTTGTAGGTTTCATAATACCTACTATTTTCCAATTTCATTACATTATTGGCACCTCGTTTTGCTATTTACAAATAATGGTTTCGAATGCCATGTTTTTTGGGGTTTTTGTCCATTCTGAAATATGATTTTGAAAACCCGCCAATGCTAACACATTTTCCCAGTGACGGGACAGGCCATGGTAGGTTGGAGTTAATGTCTGACTGTCAAGTCTTTTCGTCAGTGCTATTTGTCTATCCGACCACCTTTTTTATTGGGGTGTTTTGTTCCAATCAGATGAAGAAAGTGAAATGAGATTTTGACTATAGCAAAGTGAATTTGAAAGTGGACTTCATTACATTCTTGGAGCATACTGAAACAAAACTCTTACATATTGTGCATGGTTTCTGATTTCTCTAAACATTATTTGATAATTTCACTCATATTTCCACAATGGATTGTGTTGGTTATTTTTAATGAGCAACCAGGTTGGTCTCCTATTCTACCTATGGAGTAGCCATCTCTAGTCAAGGGAAGCTCAAAGGACCTGGACCAACTGACAAGATTCAGTCAAAGACTAAGATCTTCTGCACTTTAGGCTCTGCAAAACCAGGGCGGGTATACCCACACAATGCCTCAAATAAGACTAGACATTTCTTTTTATAGCAGATGACTCCTGATGCCAAGTATTGAGAACCTCAAATAGGGTTAGATTCTCAGTAGCTCAACCTTGAAGCAACCAAGAGGTAGGGCAAGATATTAGACCAAAGATATTCAATAATTTTAAAAGGTTTTCTGAGAGGGACTAGGCCACAGGACAAACCAGTGCCTAATCTTGGGCCACGGAGTCAAACACAAAAGATGGAATTCTTTTGCAAACTAGACTCAATCAGTGGATTATGTTTTGGTAATGCCTTACATCAGCTATCAGTTCCTTACACTAACAATCCAGCTCTTGTATCAACCAGACTCTTCTTACCCAATCCAACCTGCAAACAAATAATCACTGCTATCTATTCAAAGGATTTAACTGCTTCCTTGAAGCAGATCTATGAAAAAATAACAGTCCCATAAAGTATGAGAAGATGAACAAAAGCACCTTATGCATTTATTTAAATGATTAAGAACTTACAAATATGGAGATAATCTGATGATATGCATGAAAGATAAGCATCTTCATGTGTTCTTGCTTAACTGATTGCATTAACAGAGGAATTCAACATTACAGCTTACAGACTCAAAAATGACCTAAGACCAAACCCTAATCTATCCCAGGCTAATCCCAAAACTCAGAAAAATGTGGAACAAAACACCAAAGTTCAGAACCCCAACATCTGGCCATGAAATTCTCCTTTATAGGAATAGGAGAAGCAACAAGCAACTGGCCAGATAAGATTACACATCATCAGCTGACTAGTACAAACCCTAGAACAGCTCACAGGCCAAGTCAAAAATTCCAACTACCTCACTGGTCACATAAATGCAACTGGTCGAGCCACTGCAGGAAAGACATTCCCACACGAATGGAGCCAGGCAATCAATATAAAATCCACTGCCAAATCTGTGCATCCATACTCAAGCCATGCCGTCCTTGTACCATAGCCGCATCACCATGAATGCTTCAAATCTTCTCGTGTGAACACAGAAACCCTGACAATGGTCTAGTATGAAAATCGACCGTTGATCATCAGAGATCGGGCGGTCGCCTTTAAATCTTCATCGGACCGCTGAGACAAGTCCTCCACTAGATCGCACTGCATACTAGTCTTCAAACAAACATCGGGCACCTTTATTGCTCAAATTAAAACATCACCATTCATCATCTGCATGTGCGCATTGATGTTCCATTAGTAGCTCGGGCTTTAACGCACCGCATGGAGAGGCTCATATCGGTGAGAGATAGCAGTGTCGGGAAGACCTCAAGGTGAAGAGAAACAGCTACAACGAAGAGCCAAGCATATCGGCTAGACAGAAGGAACTCAGGGAAACGTCTAGCCAAAGGAAACATGCTGCACCAAACACCCATCAAAGTTGGCAAGAGATCACAATGTCAGTGAGACCATATAGCGAAATCCACATGTGACACTGAAAACACCATAGAGTTGGGGAGAGATGGCCAAGTCGGCTAGACATCACAGTGAAGTCACAGTGTGTTACCGAAAGATATTTCCTTCATCCAGTGTCGCCAAGATGATTCAAAACTCACACCGACAAAGACCACTTTATGTTCCATCAGTGAGACCGAAGGTCACTCGCCGAGACCTCTCGCCGAAGACCCAAGCTCATACTAAAGAGATCTTTATACACCACTTAAGTCACTGTGTCCTATAACTTCTTTCACCGATGAAATCACCTGCCAAATGTATGTCACTGTAGCACACAATCATCGGTGAGAAGTCATGTAGACACTTCACTGTTATATCGAGAAGACCCTTAGAAACTTGTTTGCCGAGAGAAGATAAGACCTTCACCAAAAGCCACACATTGAATCACCGTCGGCAAGACACGACCCCATCACTATGACATACACCGAAACACAAGTCTCCCTGAAGCATAAAGTCTTCCATCACCGGTCAGCGTAGCAAGATGACATTGCCAAGACATCTCAACAAAAGGTGCCACCCACGCCGAAAGCAAACCACAAGACACCATCGGCAAGACATAACAGATTCGCCAAGAGATATATCGAGAGTTCCAAGTCCTGCCGAAGGGAAGTCACACCGAAGAGCAAAGGGGGCCACCACAGTCGGGAAGACAAGCAAGGGTCGGGGAGACATCTCCCCGACACAAAGAACATAGGCCGACGGAGACTTCGGGGAGAGAACACAGAGTCGCCAAGATGTCACCCCAAACTGAAAGAGTCATGCCAAAGGCAGAACGGAGGGTAGCAAAGAGGAACTCGGGGAGACCAAGGGGAGTCGGGAGGACCTCACCCTGAACGGGAACCGTCACGCCGAAAGGAAAGCCCATCGGTGAGACACAAAGGAGTCGGGGAGACATCTCCCCGACACAACCAACCTAGGTCGAAAAGAAAGAGAACCTCGGGGGGACAGATAAGAGTCACCGAGAGGTTACACTGAAAGCTGAAAGTCACAATGAAGAATAAGCGGGGCCAGTAAAAATGGTAGCTATGGGCTGGTAACGAATGGAAAATGAGGCTCAGGGGAACCACTTAAGTTAGAATAAACTGGGCGAACAGGTCAATGAAACAAAAAGGCAAACGGGATGGGAACCAAATAGGGCCGGAGCTGGGACCAGGAAAGAGATGGGGAACAAAAGGAATAAAAGGGACTGGGGCCAAAAACTATCCTGCTCCTGCCAAAGAAAAGACCGCAGAGGCAGAGCCAGAATCGACATGAGAAAAAGAAGCCACAGGGCCAGAGCGGGACAAAACCCGAGACAGGAAACATGAAGAAGGTTCCAAAAATGATTCCCATCCCGATCTCACCCCCGCCAAAGAAAACAAAACAAAAGACAAGCGAAGAGACAGAGGAAAAGAACCAGCAACCGCCACAAGGAAGAAAGAAAAAGGAACACCAAACACACGGAATCGGGACCGGGATGGATGCATGAATAGGAACTAGAACCTCAGAATTGGAGAAGTTCTAGTTCCCTTCAAGCATCCGTTCCGCCCCCGATTCCGAAAGAAAAACCAAAGCAAGCAAAAGAGAAATGGGAACCGGAATAAAAACCCAAAAAATGGAAAAGCGAAAACCCAGGAAACGCTAACACAGGCCACCCCTTGTAGATCAAAACTAGCACGTTGGGCTCAACCCTTGTGGGAGCCCATTTAACCCATGTGCTAAAATGAAAGACACCCCATAGCTAAAGTTTAGTCATGAAAAACCAGAGTACACAACTAGATAATGAGAAAACCAGAAATGGCACTAACAGATTGTCAGTTATTTCATTCGGCAATTGCAAAATTTCATATTTCCCGTTGCTCTCTACCAACTTGCAAAATGTCATTGTGGAAAATGGAAGTGAAAATGGGACCTTGTCTGGGATTTTTTTAATTTGTAAATAATGGTTTTCAATGACATGTTTTGGGATTTTTGTCCATTCTGAAATATGATTTTTAAAACATGATGATTGTTATGATGCATGTGACATTCATTTTTGTAGGGAGAATAGCCTCCTCCCAATTGCAGAAGGTGATCTCCTTGCAACATGGCTTACACATGATAATGTGTTTCCCTTCTCTAGGGATAAGACATGTCTGATTATCATCGCTAATTGATTTATGGATTTGATTGCATAAGAATTTTTGCATCAACATTTCAGATCAGACTCTGTGATCCAACATCAGGATGACTGATGCTCTCTTCTTCATCCTGATGTTGAATCACAAAGTGTGATCCAAAACATTGATACAAAAATTCACACAATCAAATCTAGAAATCAACTAGCAATAATTAATATGGATTGTGGAAATTGATATCATTTATGTCTGATTATGTTATCATTTCAAACACATATTTTTTTAAGGATAATAGCTTGATTTTACTATATTTTGTAGGGAGACTAGCTTCTTCCTTGCAATTGGACGTCACTATTATCCCTAGAAAAATGCATGTCAGAGGCATCATAACATACCAAAACCATATGATGGGACAATGTAATGTGGAAAATAATTGGAGGTTGGAAAAAACTGTGTTGCGAGTTCTTTCATTTTGCATGTTGAAATCTAAAGGTTTGAGAGCACGGGGTGGAGTTGCAGGTGTGGGATATATAAAAGCGTCCAAATTCAACTTAGGTGTGATTAATGAATTGGGATGTTACTTGTGAAGGGTTTGTAAATGGTATTTATTTTACAGGTTTAATAACACCCAGTGTTTTCCAACCTATAATTACACATTGTTGGCCTTGGCATTCTATGAAAAGGTCGACCCATCCATGCCCAATACAAGTGTTAGATAAAAGACATGACAACATTTCATGACAACTAGGCATCTTTGGAGCTACTTTACAATATTTGTAAACAAGCTCTTCTCTCTAGCACACATCACCACCTCTTCCACAATCTCATCCACTCAGCTCCATGATGTTGGAAGGTGTCATCGACGTGTGATGGAGAGAAGTGCATGTTTTGGAAATGAGAAAGGTATGCTTGAAAGTTTCCCAGTTGTCATGAAATGTTGTCGAGCTAGCGAGGGGGGGGACAAACTTGTGTGTTTTCCATCCTGCAATTTTTTTGTGCATCTTGTGTTCCAAATGTATAACAATATTGAAATGGAATGTTTGTTGCAAGTAAGGGTTGTTATAAAATATGAAGGTGAACTTCAATACACTGTGTTGTTATAGTTTACATAACAGAAAATGTTGTCTTTGAAGAAGAATTGAGAAGCAAGGGACAACCCTATGTGTTTTCCATCCTGCAACTTTTTTTTGTGTGGAACGTTTGTTGCAAGCAAGGGAAGTTATAAAATATGAAGGTGAACTTTAATACATTGTTATCTTATGGTGTGCATAACACTAACTATTGTCTTTGAACACGATTTGAAAAGTGAGGGACAACCTTGTGTGTTTTCCATCTTGCGACTTTTTTGTGCATCTTGTGTTCGAAATGTATTAGGATATTGAAATGGAATGTTTGCTGCAAGTAATGGGTTGTTATAAAATATGAAGATGAACTTGAATACAGTGTTTTGTTACAGTCTACATAACATAAAGTGGTCTTTGAAGAAAATTTGAGAAGTGAGGGATAACCCTGTAACCAAATTGAGGTGGGGGGAGTAACCAATAGGGTTGTTACTTGTAAAGGATTTTAGAACAGTTTGTGGGTTGCATGATTTATAACACCCTGTGTTTTCCAACCTGAAATTTCAGATAACAATTTGAATATCTTGAAAATCTTTTCTTATTTAGATAGTATGCATGTAAAAAGGCACCTCCAAAAATTACACCTATTAGTTATGGTATAAATTGCAATTTAGTATCTTCATGTGATTGAAAAAAATAAATGGAAAAAATAATTGCATGTTGTAAAACACAATGGGTTACTTGTATAGCGTTTTACAATAGTGTGGATTGTACATTTCATAACACCATCTCTTTTCCATCCTACAATTTTTCTATCAGTAGGAATGCATTTAAAACATTTTTTTATTTAGACATAGAATGTAATCAAAAGCATCTTCAAAATTTATCACAAGTATTAGGTAGACTAAAATATGCATTTGAAATTCTTCTTTTAATTGAAAAAAGATATGTTTGATTACCACAAATGGTGCAATAAATTTTGGAACTTTAAATGTCCATAAAACTTGCAACAATTTTATAGTTTACAGGAAACCAAGGATGCATGTTGTAAAAGGGAAATTGCTTCATACATCAAAGAATGTCATTGAGGTGGAAAACACACCTGAAAGGGTGTGTAGTAGTGCATCTTCTTCGGGGTGGTCGCATCCATGAAATGTGTAGGTAAGATCTGGTAATTACAAGATGCAATCAAATATATAATTTTAATCTCTCGTAAGTGGCTATGATGTTGACTGCAAATTGGGAATTTTTTAATCAAGAGGCAGAAACTGCGGTATAGAGGAAGTCCCCTCATTTTAGGAAAATGATGAACCCTAAGTTAGCAATGTGTTCAAAAATTGATTGTGAACTTCCAATTTCCCTTTCCTTCCTATGCGTCAATCAAAATGCTTTACAATTTTAGTTAGAAAATATCACATGTGTTTATTACAAATATACTGATTTTGACAGTATATTGTTCCTTCGATTCAGAAAAATAATCAGGGAGACCATCACGCTCTTTCCATAGTCCACGACCACAAGGAAAATCATGCAAAGGGAGAACCTAAGTATGGAGAGGGACCTAATGAATCATGGGGTAATGTGGTGGACGAGAAGGTAGATATAATAACTGAATTATTGCATCATTTGGCTGTGTGTATATGTTGTGCATTCAAATTGTTTGAATATCAAATATATTAAGTGATTTTCTTTTCCAAATTTATTGTGCAAGTTGCTGCTAAATACAAAAGAGAATTGGTGAATGGAAAATATGTATATTAATGTATTGTAGAAGAATGTATGAGAAAATATTATGATTGGAGAGTGTTCAACATGCATACGTTTCAACATCACCACCTTCCTATTCTCGCACCACCAAAGCATGGCCGAACTGCGTCGGGGGGGAACCAAAACAACTTGCTCCTCCCCCTAATAAATTGAAAGAGTACCTTCAAAAGAAGCTGGAAAATACAAAGTACCAAATGAATCTACGACAACTTCTCTAGTAGAAGCGTGTTATTAGAAGTGTATGTCAAAAGTATGGGAAACATAGCTTCCTTCAACTTCCCCAACAAGGAAAGGATGAGGTGAAGAAGCAAATGGTGTTATACAATAGTGAGGAGAGGAAGGAACAGAGAAGGAAAAAATAATTAAATTGTAGGAGAGAAAGAGAAAGGAAGGAATGGTAATGTCTAACTGAATTGTTAAATCTGAATTTTCATTCCTTCATATTTTTTGTTTTGATGCATACAAGGTTCACTTAACGTTAAACATGACATGATAGGGTGATGGTCGAGAAGCCACCCAATAGAGTAGTGTTCATTCGCTAGAGGAAGTTGTGCCCAAAAAAGGAAAAGATGATGTTGTTCCTCCCAACCCTATGTCTAACATTCAGAAGAAGCATCATACACGATTAAAAGTTTCAAGGCACCCTTTGAAGAAGAAATGACAACAAACATTGATCTCAAAATCTTCTGTTTAATCTAATGTTTATTTTGATTATTTGAATGAATTGGTTGCATGCATCTGAGTTTGATGCGATGTTTCAATTCCTCCTATTACACAACAAGGATGAACAATGAAGTGCTACCCTTGAGCAGGTTTTTGTTGTATTGGAAGATGAAGTAGTGCCCACGAAAGTAGAAGATGATGTTTTTCCTCCCAACCCCTTGTCTAACATTGAGAAGAAGAAGAAGCATGTACAGTTTAAAATTTCCTCATGCCCTCACAAGAAGAAATGAGTACAAATGGTGATTTAAATATCTTCTATTTGATGTTTGTTTTGATTATTTCAATGAATTTGTTGCATGCATCTAAATTTGATGTGACATTTCAATTCCTGCTATTATAGGGCAATGATGAACAATAGAGTCCTGCCCTCGAACAAGATACTCTTGACTTGGAAGATAAAGTGGAGGCCATGGAAGAACAAGATGATGTTGTTCCTCACAACCTACCATATAACATTGAGAAGAAGAAGGAGCGTATACAGTTTAAAGTTTCCTCACACCCTCATAAGAAGAAACGAGAACAAATGGTGATTTCCAAATCTTCTATTGAATGTTTGTTTTGATTATTTCAATGGATTGGTTGCTTGCATCTGAATTTGATGTGACATTTTAAATCCTACTATTACAGGGCAATGATGAAAAACAGAGTCCTGCCCTCAAACTAGATACTCCTGATTTGGAAGACAAAGCAGACGCCATGGAAGAACAAGATGATGTTGTTCCTCCCAACCCACCATATAACATTGAGAAGAAGAAGAAGAAGGAGCGTATACTGTTTAAAGTTTCCTCACACCCTCACAAGAAGAAATGAGAAGAAATGATGATTTCAAAATCTTCTATTTAATGTTTGTTTTGATTATTTCAATGAATTTGTTGCATGCATTTGAATTTGATGTGACATTTCAATTCCTACTATTATAGGGAAACGATGAACAATGGAGTCCTACCCTCGAACAAGATACTCTTGATTTGGAAGAAAAAATGGGGGCCATGGAAGAACAAGATGATGTTGTTCCTCCCAACCCACCGTCTAACAATGTTGAGAAGAACAAGAAGAAGGATCGTATACGGTTTAAAGTTTCCTCATTCCCTCACAAGAAGAAACAAGAAGAAATAGTGATTTCAAAATCTTCTATTTAACGTTTGTTTTGATTATTTCAATGAATTCATTGCATGCATTTGAATTTGATGTGACGTTTCAATTCCTGCTATTATAGGGCAATGATGAACAATGGATTCTTGCCCTTGAACATGATACTCTTGATTTGGAAGACGAAATAGAGGCCAATGAAGAACAAGATGATGTTGTTCCTCCCAACCCGCCATCTAAGAATGTTGAGAAGAAGAAGGAGCATATACGGTCAAAAGTGTCAAGGTGCACTGATATGGATAAAATAGAAGAAACGACAAATTCCAATTCATTTATTTAATGTTTGTTTTGATTATTTCAATGAATTGGTTGCATGTAGTTGAATTTGAAGTGACGTTTGAATTCCTACTATTATAGGGCAAGGATGAATAATGGAGTCTTGGCCTTGACCTAATTGGCCATGTCGTTGCAATTGAAATGGGAGAGGCTAATAGAGACGGACATGAAGATGGGGAGAGCATTGGCCTGCAAGTGGAGCAGGCAAATAAAGATGGACTTGGGGATGGGGAGAGCACTAGCCTCCAAGTGGGACAAGGTAACAGAGATGGACATTGGGATGGGGAGAACACTGGCCTGCATGTGGAACTGGGTAACAGAGATGGACATGGGGATAGGGAGATTACTGGCTTGCAAGTGGGAGAGGGTAATAAAGATGGACACGGGGATGAGGAGAGTGATGGCCTGCAAGGGGGAGATGGCAATAAAATGGACATGGGGATGGGGAGAGCACCAGCTTGCAAGTGGGAGAGGGTAATAAATATGGACACGGGGACGGGGAGAGCATTGGCTTGCAAGTGGGAGAGGGTAATAAAGATGGACATGGGGACATGGAGAGTATTGGCTTGCAAGTGGGAGATGGTAATAAAAATGGACATGGGGACGAGGAGAGCACTGGCCTACAAGGCGGAGATGGCAATAAAGATGGACATGGGGACCGAGAGAGCAACTGCATGCCATCTATATCGGTAATAGACCCAACACACTTCCGTGCTTCTATTCTTATTTCTTTATGAATCTTTTAACGTTCCTTGAATTATGCTTCACGTCAATGGTGTTTCCATTGTAGCCAAATCCGGTGGATGAATAGATGATAGAGTTCAAGGGCATCACTTTTAAGGTTGATGATCACGTTGATCTTTGGAGGCAGCGTAAATGGGTTTCCAAAGGCATTGTACATTTCAATAGAAACACTCAAACCCATTGCTTTAAACACCTATAAAATAGTGTGAGTCAGCATTGTTCAGGCCATTGCTGGTGAATGCTTAGTGCCTTTTCCATGCCCTGGCACAGAAACCGTTGAAGAGTGCGTGGGTGGCTTTGTGGTATGTAAGCTCTCTAAGATGAAGCATTTTGTTCTATAGGTACACATAAATGATATGTTGACGTATATATCATACTACCTTATATTGTTTCCATGCATATGTTAATTGTGATTAATTGTTTGCTATAGGGTGAAGGTGTTAAACCTACCAAGGACAAAGCACAACCTATGAAGAAATCTATTGTTTCATGTTCATCATTTGTGAGGGTTCATGGAATTGGAATCATCACTCCTGAAATACACAAGGACCCTAAGAAACATGCCATATATTACATAGGCATGAACTCAATTGCAAAGAATAGGTAGTGTAGAATATGATGAGACAAGCTAAGAATACTGATTCTACATTGTGGGTTTCATTATTTGATTATTGAACAATTGTGGTGTAGAGATATACCATTTTCATATGTTTGAACACTATGTTGTTATACATTTCATGAGACTTTTCATGGCCCTCTCTAATTATTTGATTATTGAACAATTATGGTTAACAGATATACTATTTTCATGTGTTTGAAAACTTTTTTGTTATCCATTTCATATCAGACTTTTCATAGCCCTATAATTGTTTCTTTATGAGCAAGAATGTAATGAAGTCCACTTTTAATTTTTATAACAAGTATTTCGTTGACTGTATATCACATATTTCCCTTTTCCATGTGATTGGAGGAAATTAAATGCTAGCATTGTTTGCAGTGTTGGAAAACACATTGTCCCCTGTCAGTTATTTCGTTATGATAAGTATTTGTTTTGTTACGACCAATAATGCAATGAAGTCTACTTTGAATTTTTAGAACAAGTATTTGCTAGAGTGGAGATGGAAGATTTCCCTTTTCCATGTGATCGAAACAAATAAAATGCTTGCACTACTTGTAGTGTTGGAAAACACACTATCCCATCTCAATTATTTCCTTACGAAAAGTTTTTATTTCTAATGCTCCAAAAATGAAGTGAAGTCCACTTTGAATTTTTACAACAGTGATTTGGTAGAGTGGAGATGGCTGATTTCCCCTTTTCATGTCATCATAACAAGTAAAATGCTTGTATTGGTTGCAGCATTGGAAAACACACTATCCCCTATCAGTTATTTGCTTTTGAAAAGTCTTTATTTTGTACGCTCCCAAAATGAAATGAAGTCCACTTTCAATTTTTAGAACAACTATTAGGTAGAGTGGAAATGACATATTTCCTTTTTCCATGTGATTGGAACACATAAAATTCTTGCATTGATTTCAATTTTGGAAAACACACTATCCCCTATTAATTATTTCCTTATTATAAGTATTTATTTTTGATGCTCCAAAAATGAATTTAAGTCCACTTTCATATTTCATGAAATGTTTTTTATTGTATATGCTCCAAAAATGTAATGAAGTCCACTTTCAAAATTTATAACTAGTTGGTTGAGTAAAAATGGCATTTCCTTTTTCCATGTGATTAGAACAAATAAAATGCTTGCATTGCTTGTAGTGTTGGAAAACGTACTGTCCTATATCAATTACTTTGTTTTGAAAAATTACTTATGTATGTCAACTTACTTACAAATGTAAGCACATGCAATGAGCACTTTATGTTCTAAGGACTATAACAAAATAGTGTATTGAAGTTCAGTTTCATATTATATAACAACCCTTACTTTTAGGAAACATTCCATTTCAATACCGTAATAGGTTTACAACACAAGATGCAGAAAAAAAAACTTGCATAATGGAAAACACACAGGGCTGTCCCTTACTTCTCAATTCTTCTTCAAAGACAACACTTTCTATTATGCAGACTATATCAACATTGTGTATTGAATTTCACCTTCATATTATATAACAACCCATTACTTGCAACAAACATTCCATTTCAATATTGTAATACGTTTCAAAAACAAGATGCACAAACAATTTGTAGGATGTAAAACACATAGGGTTGTCCCTCACTTTTAAAATCTTGTTCAAAGACAAAAGTTAGTGTTATGCACAGCATACAAACACAATGTATTGAAGTTCACCTTCATATTTTATAAGTACCATTGCTTGCAGCAAACGTTCCACACAAAAAAAGTTGTAGGATGGAAAACATGGATGGTTTTTCCTTGCTTCTCAAATCTTCTTCAAAGACAACACTTTCTATTATGCAAACTGTAATAAAACACTATATTCAAGTTCACCTTCATATTTTATAACAACCCATTACTTTCAACAAACATTCCATTTCAATATCATAATATGTTTTGAACATAAGATGCACAAAAAAAGTTGCAGGATGGAAAAAACACAAGGTTGTCCCTCACTTTTCAAATCTTGTTCAAAGACAATAGTTAGTGTTATGCACATCATAAGAAAACAATGTATTGAAGTTCACCTTAATATTTTATATGTACCCTTTCTTGCAACAAACGTTTCACATAAAAAAGTTGTAGGATGGAAAACACAGAGGGTTGTCCCTCACTTCTCAATTCTTCTTCAAAGACAACACTTTTTGCTATGCAGACTATAATAAAACACTATATTCAATTTCACCTTCATATTTTGTAAAAATCCTTCCTTGCAACAAACATTCCATTTCAATATCGTTATACATTTGGAACACAAGATGCACAAAAAATTCGCAGGATGGAAAACACACAGGGTTGTCCCTCACCTTTGAAATCTTGTTCTAAGACAACAGTTTCTGTCATGTAGACTATAAAAAAAAAGTGAATTCAAGTTCACCTTCATATTTTATAACAACCCTTACTTACAACAAACATTCCATTTCAATATCATTATATGTATGGAACACACTGTGCACAAAAAAATTGCAGCATGGAAAACACACAGGGTTGTCCCTCACTTCTCAAATCTTGTTCTAGGACAAAATTTTCTGTTATGTAGACTGTAACAAAATAGTGTATTCAAGTTCACCTTCATATTTTATAACAACCCTTACTTGCAGCAAACATTCCATTTCAATATCGTTATACGTTTGGAACACACTATGCACAAAAAAAAGTTGCAGCATGGAAAACACATAGGGTTGTCTCTCACTTCTCAAATCTTGTTCTAAGACAATAATTTCTGTTATGCAGACTATAAAAAAACATTGTATTCAAGTTCACCTTCATATTTTATAACCCTTACTTTTAGCAAAAATTCCATTTCAATATCGTTATACGTTTGGAACACGCTATTTACAAAAAAAAGTTGCAGCATGGAAAAAACACAAGGTTGTCCCTCACTTTTCAAATCTTGTTCTAAGACAACTGTTTCTATTATGCATACTATAACAAAAAAATGTATTCAAGTTCACCTTCATATTTTATAACAACCCTTACTTGCAACAAACATTCCATTTCAATATTGTTATACGTTTGGAACACACTATGGACAAAAAAAAGTTGCAGCATGGAAAACACACAGGGTTGTTCCTCACTTCTCAAATCTTGTTCTAAGACAACAATTTCTATTATGCAGATTGTAAAAAAATAGTGTATTCAAGTTCATCTTCATATTTTATAACAACCCTTACTTGCAACAAACATTCCATTTCAATATTGTTATACATTTGGAACACACTATGTACAAAAAAAAGTTACAGCATGGAAAACACAAAGGGTTGTCCCTCACTTCTCAAATCTTATTCTAACACAATAGTTTCTATTATGTAGACTCTAACAAAATAGTGTATTCAAGTTCACCTTCATATTTTATAACAACCCTTACTTGCAGCAAACATTCCATTTCAATATCGTTATACGTTTGGAACACACTATGAACAAAAAAAAGTTGCAACATGGAAAACATAGAGAGTTGTCCCTCACTTCTCAAATATTGTTCTAAGACAATAGTTTCTTTTATGCAGACTGTAACAAAATAGTGTATTCAAGTTCACCTTCATATTTTATAACAACTCATTACTTGCAGCAAACATGATGTAGGAGCATCTTGACAACATCATGTTTCCTTGAAGAAATTTTGAAATTTGATGCAATTTTGGTGTCTCAAGCTTGTAACAATGTTCTAGAGGTCATTTTCATGTGATTAGGTTACTAGGAGGTCAATATTTAGTGTTTCATGTCAAAATTGAAATGAATAGAAAGGTTGTCATATAAAGATGTAAATGTTGCAAAGTTCCAAAACTTGGAAAATTGAAAAAAAAATACAAATGTATGGAAGATGAAAGGTTAGGTCACTTGGAGGCATTTTAAAATTAGTTACAAACTGAAAATTCATGTTGGAATTCCTTTAAAAAGGCCTTTTATGCATTTTGTACGGTGTGGGTGATTAGAGATAAGAATTTGAATGAATTAAATCACTGTTTTATGCATTATTTCTAAAAAATATCTGTATTTCTACCATGTACAGGCCTATACAAGAAATAAATAGTTTCTAATTGATTGTAAGTGAAAGATACTTCAATCACCTTCCTTTCAGTCTTTGTTTCATGCAAATTGGTTTAGTTTGTGGAAGAAATTGATGATTTTGCTACAGATGGTCAAACCCTGGGCTAGGGTAAACAATAGCATGAAGATCTTGTGTAGAAATAACATTAAGTGCATCTTCTTACATATTATAGAGGTTTTGGATAAAAAAGATAAGATTTTTGAGTGATAAATTAAGATTTATGACTGTAACTGTCTAAGAAAATAGAGTTCTAAGGAACAATTAAGTAATAAAGACCTAGGGTTTGGTGAATCACTCAAGGAAATGGATGTTTGATGGACCAATAAGCATGAATAGGTCCAATTGAGCATGTTCTAAGTGTTTTTTAAGGGAAAATGAGTTTGGAGATGACTAAATCAATAAGCCCTAGTGTGTGACAGGCCTAGTTAGATGTAATTTGGATGGTATAGTCTTGATTTAAGCATCTTTTCTCAAAGTAACCAATGGATATATTTTGATATGTTTTGAAAAACCTTATAAGGTATGTAAAAAGCTAGTTACAGCCTAAAGATAAGGTTTGCATTAAGAGATTTCTCTGATAGTTCATATTTGGAGTGCTACTAGCTTAAAGACAAGTTTAAGAGAAAAGGAATTAAGATGATGAATAAAGGTCCTAATATTGGATGATTTGGGTGAGATTGAGTCTCTAATGAGTTTGAAGAAGATGATTAAATTTTTTTGGGTCAAAGAAAGAGAAAGCTTAGTTTGTTCCTTTGTAGAAGTCAGCGTTTTGTGTAGTTTTCTTGTGAACTTGAAGGAATAGAAGGGATTGAGTCCCTAATTGTAAATTTTTTAATCATGTGAGTGATGATTTCTTCCTTTTCTCTGTGTCAAAACATTCCATTTCAATAGCCTTATAGGTTTGGAAGACAAGATGCACAAAAAATTTGCAGCATGGAAAACACACAAGGTTGTCCCTTGCTTCTCAATTCTTCTTCAAAGACAACAATTTCTATTATGCAAACTGTAACAAAATAGTGTATTCAAGTTCACCTTCATATTTTATAACAACCCATTACTTGCAGAAAACATTCCATTTCAATATCCTTATACATTTGGAAGACAAGATGCACAAAAAAAGTTGCAGTATGGAAAACACACAGGGTTGTCCCTCACTTCTCAATTCTTCTTCAAAGAAATGCCCTTATCCAATATTGCACCCACCCCACCACCATAACAAAGCATACCACACACCAAAATACCCTACCACACACCACCCCTACCCACCATAATACCTAAATACACCCCCACCCACAAAAATGGAAAATAACACCCAAAATGGACACCACACCACAATCTAGTCCTAGTTTTTACCAATAAAAGGTAAGGATCCCCACCCCACCCCTACCCCCCACCATAATAAAAAAATCCACACACTACCCCTATAAAATGACACCCCCACCCACCCCACCCCACCCCACCCCACCCCACCCCACCCCAATAAAATGAATGGAAGGCCAAAATTCCCTCTACCCATCATCTTTAAAGGTAACCCCCACCCTCACCCCTCCACCCTCATCATTCAAGGTAACCACCACCCTCATCATTAAAGGTAACCCCCATCTCCTGCAATCAAATCACCACCCCCATCTCCTACCATCAAATCACCACCTCATCTCCTGCCCACCACCACTCCTATAAAAAGGAAACCCTCCTCAATCAAGGTAAGGAAACCCCACCAACTACTTTCTACTTTCTATCCTTTATAATTTATTTTATTTTCTTTTTTTGAATTAGTTGGTGGGGTTTCCTTACCTTGATTGAGGAGGGTTTCCTTTTTATAGGAGTGGTGGTGGGCAGGAGATGGGGTGGTGATTTGATGGTAGGAGATGGGGGTGGTGATTTGATTGCAGGAGATGGGGGTTACCTTTAATGATGAGGGTGGTGGTTACCTTGAATGATGAGGGTGGAGGGGTGAGGGTGAGGGTGGAGGGGGTGAGAGTGAGGGTGAGGGTTACCTTTAATGATGATGGGTAGAGAGCATTTTGGCCTTCCATTCATTTTATTGGGGTGGGGTGGGGTCGGGGTATTATTGGGTGGGGGTTTCATTTTATAGGGGTAGTGGGTGGATTTTTTTATTATGGTGGGGGGTAGGGGTGGGGTGGGGATCCTTACCTTTTATTGGTAAAAACTAGGACTAGATTGTGGTGTGGTGTCCATTTTGGGTGTTATTTTCCATTTTTGTGGGTGGGGGTGTATTTAGGTATTATGGTGGGTAGGGGTGGTCTGCTTTGTTATGGTGGTGGGGTGGGTGTAATATTAGATAAGGGCATCATTCCATTTCAATATCATTATATGTTTGGAAGACAAGATGCACAAAAAAAGTTGCAGCATGGAAAACACACAGGGTTGTCCCTCGCTTCTCAATTCTTCTTCAAAGCCAACTCTTTCTGTTATGTAGACTATAACAAAATAGTGTATTCAAGTTCACCTTCATATTTTATAACAACCCATTACTTGCAAACATTCCATTTCAATATCCTTATATGTTTGGAAGACAAGATGCACAAAAAAAGTTGTAGCATGGAAAACAAACAGGGTTTTCCTCCACTTCTCAATTCTTCTTCAAAGACAACACTTTATGTTATGCAGATTGCAACAAATATAGTGTATTAAAGTTCACCTTCATATTTTATAACAACCCATTACTTGCAACAAACATTCCATTTCAATATCCTTACAAGTTTGGAAGACAAGATGCACATTTTATAACAATATTGAAACTCAGCTTCATATTTTATAACAACACTAACTTGCAACAAACATTCCATTTCAATATCATAATATGCTTGGAATAGAAAATGCTCAAAAAAGTTGTGGGATCGACAACACACAAGGTTGTCACAATGTTTTCAAATGTTTTCAAATTTGATCTGAGATAAAAAAAATTCGCATCACATAGTCAAATGTAAAAAGCATTTCAAGTCAATATTATAGAATCTAAAGAAAATTACAATCCACATTTAATACTACTAACACTGAGAACTATGTCAACCATTTATGTTAGGTATAATCTCTGCATTCTCAACATCTGGAAGGATTTGGTGCACTTTGATTTTCAAGGTGGAATTGATATCATACAATGTTGGCACCCCGTAATTCGCATGTAGCAACCTCAATGAGGGTCTGACATAGTGGATCTCGAACCTGACAATGTGGTTGAATTTGAACACAGCCAACAACCATTCCACCAAAGGACCCATGTGATTACTAATTAGAGATTCCCCCTTGAGGAATCTCATAAACCTCATGCTCAGCTAGTCCATAAGATTGTGCTTGTGTATGATAGCTGTTGGTTTAATCCACACCTTCCAGATGTATCCAGCTAGGAAAAGGTGTCGAATTTCTTAGTAAAGAGACATTGGCCAATCATTGAAATTTAAAATCTCTATATCTAGATTGTAATATTGAATGTCCATGCCCATTTTTTCCCATACACCAAAGATGTTGTTAAAGAAGTGAGCATAACTATGATAGTTCAAATTTGTGCGGTTTGGCCCTTTTTTATTAATTCTCCTTAACATCTTTTCTTGGAACCTGTACAGGAGGCTCAATTCCTCAATTCAAGCAAGAATATTGCATGGAAGATACGGGTGGTAGTTGGTCAACCAACTAGCCACCCATGCTTGTGAACTGTGTGACATCTTCTATACAACTACAACAGTAGGTACTCAATTGTCTAAAATGAAAGACAAAACAAATTTTTCAGAAGGTGCACCTACATTCTCTAATTAGAAAGACATTTTCAATGCAATGGAAACAATGAAAGAAAAGTGAGCAAAGTGGAAGATATAGATAATGTTTTCACTGAAGAGATTGTACCTATTCTTTGGAACTTAATGAAGCAGCATGTACAGTATCTCCAATGTGCATATGGCAATGTACGACTGGAACATCAGGAACAACAATGCCTGAAATGAAAGACAACAAAAATTTCAGCAGATACAACATCATTATCTAATTAGAAACACACTTTGAATGCTGGCTTCATTACAGTCTTCGACTGTAGGAAACATTAACATTTTAATGATTAAATAGGTGATAGGGGACAATGTGTTTTTGAACAGTGCAAATAATGTGAGCATTCTATTTGTTGCATTCACATGAAGATAGGAAGAAAGGAAATTTGCACTGCATGAAACAGTTGCTAAAAAAATTCAAAGTGAAACAAAACTTTTCATAACGAACTAGCTGTGTAGGGACAGTGTCTTTTCCAACATGGCAAATAATGTGAGCATTCTATTTGTTGCAATCAGATGAGTTTAACTAATGAATTGTGGAAAATATTTTTTTGTAGTTTATATTCATATTGTTGATTACATTCATTGCATTGCACATCTTTGTAACTCAAATCATTACGTCACATTGCATAACTAATAACTAGATGCTGATAGATGACAAAATTTCAATTACAATATAGTTTTGTACAAAGTCAACCTAAGTAGTTATGTAGTTACTTCACATTGCATAACTATTGATGCAGTGCTAAGGGGTTGAAAGATATAAATTTCTCAAACTCAATCTACTGTAAACATTTTTCACCACAATGGGTTTCCCTCAACTGACCTTTCTAGGCAACCACCTTTTAAAACACTTTTCAATCATAAGGCAACTTTTAGTTTCAGTCTCAACAGACTTAAATCCTCACAACCAAAAATTAAAACACCACCCTTTTAGGTCTACTCACCATGATCTAATGACCTTTCCAAGTAGAAGATTCCACCCTATACAAATACTATCCTAGGCTTATAGCCCTGTAATAAGGTCTGTCAAACCATATATCTTAAACCAAATCATCAAACTGAATTCCACACATATATTCAGATGCCCCTTAAGATGTTTAAACACATATCAAAAGATAGGATAACTTTTTTTTGTAACAAAACTCATAAAAATAGATTAGTGTTCTACACTTTAGGCCTGTTTAGACTTCTTGAGATTGATCAAACTTGTCAACATAGACACCCACAACTAAAAGTCACTCTTTGTCCTTCCCCATAGCTTCAATAGCATGGAATAAACTTCGACAAATGATTCTTGAAGGATTTTATAATAATTACTCAATGGAACTCAAAATACATAGTTTAGTGGGGTCATTAGTGCTAAAATTGTAAAGCATGCAAAATCTTGCATTTATTGCCAGCTAGTTTGCATGTTTCAGGTATAGATAGTGGGTCTCCATAATGTAACCGATGGAGTTAGTGGAATTTTTGCATGGTAAATATTTTTAATGCCTTTTTAAATTCCTTTTAGTCATTTTTAACAGAAGAGACTAGAATAATATTGAAAAACTTCAATGAAAAACTTTGTTCTTGCTTGAGATTTTTGTATTTTACACTCAAATATGCACTTTTCCTGACTTTGTAGAAAGTTGTACAGGTGCTATATTGCTTAGAGGTCAACTTGATCTAGTGAAAGAAAAAAATAAGGTTATTTTGGTTCCATTCTTGTGAAGATTCACTGATATTTATGCATCTAAGAGCAAAAAGACTGCTTGCGGGTCTATAACCAAATTTAAGGGTTTTAAGGCCTTCATATTGTAAAAATGGCCATTCCATCTATTTTATGAATTGTAGCTCTATGTAATGGCCATGGTAGTTGTTAACAGGTCTGAAAATGTGTTTTGTGAGTTTTCAAGAGCTGGGAAGGTGTTGTAAGTGATTTTGTGTGTTACCATGCATAGAAAAAATGAGTGGTTTTAGGTGAAATATGGTGGTTTTAGTAAGTGAATGTCTATGAAACTTGGTGGAAGAAAATTTTAAGATTAGATTAAGTTTGTGAAGGATTAAATAGTCATTTTTGAAGATTTTTTAGAGAGTGGGAAGCTTGGGAACATTGATTTCCATAAAAACCTCATGAAAATGGCTCAAAATGAGGGTTTAGTGAAATAGTGTCTTGGGAAGCGTATCTTCCAAAAATAAGTGTGGATTTGGTGGTTTTGGTGACTAGTTAATGCTTCCCCATTGAAATTTAAGTTTGGGGAAGAGTTTAAATATGAGTCTCTTTGTAAAATAGGCCTATTTTGGGGTCTAGGACAACAAAAAAGAGCTAGTTTGAAGTGTTTGTTCCAAAAGAACCTATTGAAGTTTCATACTATGTTTGAGTTGGGTAGAATGGGTGTTTGAAAGTGTCAATATTTGGGTGATTGAGTAAGTTATTGGTGTGTAAAGTTGAGAAATTAGGTCTGCAGACCTATTAGAAAGTGTAGCCGGTTGTGTAAGTTGCACCCAAGTTTGGGTTTGAGAGTCAAATCCCTGTTTGAATCAAGTTGAGTTGTGTTTGTGTTGTTAAAAAAAAACTAGCTCTTGCATCATATGGCTAAAAGCCTAAAACAGGTACTTTCGAACAAGCTATGGATGCTTGGAAAAATCTATCAAAGCATAATAGTAAGCAATAGCATAGACAAGGCAATGAACTGTTTGAAAAAATGCATCAAAGAATGAAATTCGATCACGATGAGACCACATTTCTTTGAGGAATTTTTTCAAACAGTTCACTACCTTGTCTATGCTACGACATTTTTCATACATGTCTACCAAAGTATTATATTAAATAGTTCACTGCCTTCTTGTTATGGCTAAAAGCCTAAAACAGGTACTTTCAAACAAGCTATGGATGCTGGAAAAAATATGGCAAAGAATAATAGTGATGCAAGGGAATCTACCAAAAACCTGAAACCAACCAGGGGTACTTTTGACCCAAACAACAATTGAGAAGATAAACCAACAAACTTACTTATCTTTTCATTAAAATTCATCAATTTCACCAAATCAGTATTCTACACCTTTAGCAAATTCAAATACATCTTAACCTTCATCAAACTGATTGAACCATAACATAAACCTGATTAGAGAACTCATCACTACCAACATTCACCAAATAACTTCTCTTTCCAACAATATTCCAAATAAGGAAATTAAGACAACCAATCAACCAAACTTGCTTTAAAGATCTCCACGGACCTCGAAATACATTCATTACCATTTCATTGACTGAATAAAAAATGAAAACCTGATTAAAACATCTTGAACCAATCCTTACATTCAAAAATCCCAATTTACCCTTCATAACACTTGTTTTCCATAAGACAAAAGGTGACCCATCACTAATTCTTACTCAGAAACCCTTACCAAGCCTTGAAATACCTTTAACCATTGTTATTGTGATAGTAACAATCCAAATATTCCACCTCCCAACTTTATTTTACTAGATTCATAATTTCATGCATCGAAGACTCCAACCCTAGTAGCATTGCAACTTGGAAAAATTGAGCATTCCATCCAAACTACATTGAAACCCCATAAGCTATTTACTATTCCGTAAACCCATTTGTGCCAATTTTAACATATCAAAAATTTAGATGCTATTATTTTGAAAAAAATGCTTGAAACATTATTGTACTGCTAGAAATGCACTCAATTAGCCCAAATTTACAAAGGAGGAGGTCTTAAATCATCATCAAAATACCTAATGAATTCAAAAAATCCTTTAACAAGTCTCAAAACTTAGGAATCATCAACTTTTAGGAATAGAAAGGCTCAAGCAAATGTTGATCTACTAAACCCATACTTTATGCACAAAACAAGCTCTAACAAATGAAGGTTTAATAGAATAGTGTATTCCAAACCTTCCCATGCTCTACCACTGCATGAAACATGTTTAGAAAAGTCTACCCATGCTTTAGGAACAAATTTCAACCCCATTGAATGCACTTTCCTCAATTACCAACTTGTAGCTATCCATTTTCATTGGAAAACTTCTATATTTTTTGAAGATCAACAACCAAACATTGAATTCTTCACTTCCCCTGCATGATTCAACACACACACTTCTTAAAAAATCCTAATTACACCCTAAAAAATCCACCCCACCATTCCTCTAAACCTACATCGGTGGGATGGAGGTCTAAAACCTCACAAGACTCTCAAAACCCCTTGTTAAGGGTTCATAGGCAAATTTTGAATTTCTTGCTCTTTACACTTCTAAATTTGATTCAACCTCTTCTAAATAACTCAAATGGATTTCCCACTCACTAAACTAAGTAAAAAAAAAAATGATTACTTATAGATGAACGTTCACTGAACTATGCTTGTGCAATCCTTAGTAAGTCTTGAAGAAGCAACAAAGTGAAGGAACGTTGGCCGACATCAACCTGTCATGGTAGCCAAATTTTTATAAGGAAGCATGGTATTACATAAGGTCATACCAAAAATTGGACTTATGTATGCATAGTTATTAAATTTGAACCATACCTTCCATTGGGTTTACACTCATGAAAGACAGCCACCGGCTAGGACTCCTTTCCCCATATTGGAATGTTGAAGTGAACAAAAAAAGCCAAAAAAGAAATCAGAAATTTTATGACGTGGTACAAGTACATACTAGAAAAAGAAGTCTGCAATACCATTTCCTATTACAATATAGAAATTGAAATGGGTTTTATCACAGTCACCTATATTAGATGTTGTATCCTCTACCACATCCATAGTAGTTGTGCCTGAAGTCTCACATTGCATATATTGAAATTCACATTCAAGCTATTTTTCTCAAAGAAGGGAAAGGAGTCATCTAGAGGGGTTTGATGATCTGACTATTCTGCGACAGGATTTGTACGCCGGGCCGTACATCGACGAAAATCCCTGCTTGCACTAAACCATGGATGCATGTGAATGGTGCTAGTTGTAGCTTCATCAGGATCAGGAATGAATTCAAATGGCAATGAATTTGATTGTTGTAGATCTTGTAGAAACCTCTCCATGCATTCTGCATATGATTGCACCAGTCGTAGACATTGTGGCAGTGTACGCATCACTTTGTTTAAGAGTTCATTTGTGTCATTCCAAAGAGACATTTTGAGCACATGTTCATCATATACATGAGTGATAGAAGGAGCTTGTGTAGGGGTGAGAACATTAGGATTGTTTTCTGCTATGCTCCCCTGTGACAATGTCTCATTCAAATCTATCGCTCTATTAATTGGTTGACCTCCCCTATTTAAATGACCAGACAGAAGAATCTTGTATTAGGTAGTAGAAAATGAAAAACACAATTAACTCCCATAAACTAATGCAATTTGAATTGAAGTTCACTTACTGTGGACCACCCTTTCAATGGTAGATGATGTTTTAATCAAGTCAACAACCTTCAAGACATGTTTGCAAGTGTTCCCCTGCAAAATCCAAGGGTAGTCACAAAAAAAAGGGTGCTCCTCAAATTTTTGAACAAGGTAGTGGTCGGATCTACTTTGTCTTTTCACCCAGTACCATCCAGGATTTGTTTCATCAAGAATACAGTGATAGTCCGAAATTGCTTTGGCCCGCTCCAAACTAGATCACATATTTAAACACTTTTGTTTCGTCAAAAAACCATAATGCTACAACTTTTCATTTTTCCTATACAATGGTTCCATTTTATACACAAGTGTGTAATACAAATAGTCCATTCTCCTAATGCATTCTTTAGAACAATCACACAAGTACCGAGTTTTGAGTGCACAATGGTATGACTCAATGGTTGCATTCGTATTTTGGTAGGCATGTGGGAATAGTCTGCAATTTTTCATCCACATGGCTGCAAAAAAAAATACAATAGTCAAGTAAACCACAACATATTAGCTCAATAAAATCAAATAATTTGAATGGTGTGAATCCTACGAGGTGAAAAAAATTTCAACTCACCAATTCAACCTTCTCCTTCACACCAGGTCTTGTTGAAGTACTCTAAGAATCGATGTTGATCATTGAAATCCTGAAAGAAAGAGTTCAATAGTTGAGTGATGCTATCTTCATTGTCATTGATTGCCATCATGATCATTCCAAGACTACAGAAGATGTCCATTACCCTTTCCTTGGTTGCGTACTTATATACATTCTTCATCCAGGCCCTTTTGACATGCCAAAGGCATAGAAACACATGACATTGAAAGACAACCCTAATAGACAATACAAACGATATTGTTTACTACTCATCTACATGAGAAAGTGGCATTGAAAATAAATAGCAAATGATAAAGGTACAAAAATTAACAAAGGGATGCACATATTGTATGGCTTGGATTTTTGCAGTCACATCATTGGTAAAAAATGCATTGATTCTCCAATCAGGTCTAGCTCTTCTTCCACGGTCATGCAATACACGTTGCCACACAAAGATTTCCTTAATCTTGTTTTGTGAGGAGACTACCCACACAACCAACACACCACTCTGTTTCTCATCAAAAATGAGTAGAGTATACAATGGAAATTGTAGACAGAACAACTCAACATGAGCATTTTCAGGTTTACAGCCAACAAGATCATTGAAAACACAAAAAACTATTTGTTAATGTTTGTAAGGCCTCACCCCATATTTGTTAGTTGAAAATGTGGAATCCATCGAGATGATTGAATTGTGTGAGTGGCTAGCCATCATATCCAACATCCATGGAGTTTGAACCCCAATAACAAAAGGTGTATTGTTCTCGTCGGGCCGTTGAAAGTAGAAGTTGTCAAAGTTGTGTCCACTCCATAGTAGGATACTTGTTGAATCGACTTTGTGTTTTTGTGCATGAGTAGAATGCACCTTTCATCAGACATTCATTACATCCTTTCATGTAAGGAATTGATCTCACTTTGACAACATGCCACATAAGATAGGATTGTTGATGTGTCTATCCATTATTGCATTGACACTAACATCCATGAGCAAAAGGCTTTCAATATAGTTTTTGCACTCCAAAGATGGATTAGTGATAGACATAGAATGCTTATCTCCACTTGTGTCATGAATGCCATGGAAAAATTGATCGTTTTTATCAACGTGGAACATTTCTTTATAGATAATATAGGCAACATTGGGTTTTCCATTCATAACCTTTACCATAAAGTGGTATTGACAACCTCACATTTGTATAAATGTCTTATGTGGTTTCTTCTCTGGTGGAGGCTGGTCTCTATTGTCCGCATGACCATATTGACACCAGTAGCTGCAAAAAAGGAATCATCTCATCATGTTGAAGCAAGTGAGAGTAAAATATCATTTGACCATACAAATGAATGTTGAAAGATACAAACCTCTGATACAAAATTGTTTTGCCATAAGTTTTGTCATTGAGGGGACACGTGGTGGTAGGTTATCTTATTTTCTTGTACAAAAATTTAGTTTCAAAACCTTCAACGGACATTTCATTGTGAATGAAATCATCAAGTATCATAAGAGGAATTTCTACAACAAGGTCAGGGACCACATCCTTCTTGATGGAAATATCAATCCATTCCAAATTAGAAGAGGAAAAAGGAGAGCCTCCATTTTGTACATCTTGCACCTAAAATTCATCTTGCTTCTTCCATTTCAAACCTCTCCCCATTCTAGGAAAGGATAGAATTGGATGGATATTTAAAGTTAGTGTGGATTGTGTCAAGAGAAAGAAATAAATCATTCATTAAACATAAATAAAATGTGCTTGCATTATTGTCACCCATGTGAAACCAATAAGATGTTGTCGGCTTCAACTGAGGAAAATTAAAGGTGATAGATTGAATCAAGCTATGCATAAAATATAACACAAATGCAGGCTGGAAATTAGACAGTCCATCTCAATGTACAAGTGGACATAGACAACCACAACAGAAAATGACAAGCAAAACCTTTGATGACAACCTTGTATGCAAAAGAAAAAAAGTGCATCCATTGCTACCAACAATGCCAAAATGATAACATATTTCTTGCATCTGTTGAAAAAAATATGAATCAGTAATGGAGAGAATGAGGAAAGGCAGAAAGGTGTAAAATGTCCTATCAACCATGATGTAAACCAATGCAGGTTAGAAAACA